>CAUZXS010005529.1:0-73826 GCA_963585895.1 Sepioteuthis lessoniana | reverse complement strand
CGAAAAATTTCTAACGGAAATTTATAAAAATCCATGAAATTCCGATCACCCTATCTCCCTAAGCTAAATTTCATTTCTTTTTTTTTCTTTATAATATAAAAATCAGACTATTTGTTTTTCCTGTCTGGTTGACAAATATCATACAATTCATGTAGCAAATAAGTAAATATTATCACAAAAATATGAGTGATTTATATAGGTTTTTCTATTATATGGTAATTCACAAAGCTCGTTGCTTCGATGTGGCACAAGGCGAATAAATGGGGCACCCAATGAGACTCGAACTCACTCGTGTAGGTTTGCTAGTCTTTTATATATATGTATATATATATTATATTATTTTATAAGAGTGTTGGTTGTCATTACATCACTTTGTGGGTATGTGTCGAACCAAGTGCAATACGATATGGAGAGTGCTCAATATCTAGGATAGACCTATTATATAATAATAATAGATAAATAAATATATATCTAAAATATATTTATTTATTATCATAATATATATATATATATATTTTTTTTTTTGTGAAAAAAATTCCAACATTGTTTTTATCATCTTCCGTTATATTCCTTTGAAATCCAACAAATATCAAATATCATTCCACCTAACCACAACGGAATATTTTCGAAAATAAGGATGTTGAATATGCTGTTTTGAATATTTATTTTCTTACACACTTTCTTTTCTCCTGTTATTTCATCAATCCTGAAGGAGGTTGTTACAACCGAAACGATCTACATTGAATTCCATAATAAATTCATCAAATTTTGGAGTATTTTGTTTTCTCGATTTTTCTTCATATATATTATCATCGTCATCATCATATTACGCCGCCAGCACGGATCTCCCTGACTCTCTCCCGTCACCCTTCTCTATCGTCTATCTCTTTTCGGTTGGTCTTCAAGGCTACATCCTGTATCGACACAAAGCTGTTGTATGTAGGTTCTAGCTGGTCGTCCTGCCTTTGTTCGTCCATGTCAAGGGGTCTACAATACATCACTTATGAGGTCGTCTTTACTTCTCCAGCTGTGTCCAGTATGTCTTGGATAGTTTTCGAGATGGGTGGTTTGTAGCCGTGCAGTTGCTGTTTTGTAGAGTGTTACCTAAAGGACTTGTTCACTATGGCTCGCTGCAGTTTTAAAAAGATTATATATATATATATATATATATATATATATATATATATATATATATATATATATATATAATGCCATGGAAGTTTGTCTGTGACCTTAGGTTTCATGAAGTTTTACAAACAATAATCATCAGGCAGATAACGAAAGGAAAAGAAGAAATCGAAAAAATCGAAAAATACAGTCAAAAACCGTTGGAATTGTGTACAGATCTATATGAGTACTTGTGAGTGTGTGTATGGGGGGTTATAGTTGCGTATCATTGTGTGGATGTGTAAGTGGAGGTTAGTGTGTGAAGATATATTGTGAGTGGTGTTTACTCTGTGTGTGTGAAGATACATATGCATATGTATCTTCACTCACACATACACGAAACACCACTTACACATCCACACATAATAAAACGCAACTATAGTCTCCACACACACAAGCACACACAAAGATTTGTACACAATTCTAACGGTTTTTGACTGTATTTTTCGATTTTTTCGATTTCTTCATTTTCTTTCGTTATCTGCCTGACGATTGTTGTTTGTAAAACTTCACGAAACCTAAGGTCGCAGACAAACTTCTATTGTAACAAATATATAAAATCTGATATATATTTATTTATTATTATTATATTATATAATAGCTCTATCTTAGATATTGAACACTCTCCAAATTATATCCCACTTGTTTTGCCACAAACCCAAAAAGTGAATTAGTGACAAGCAACACTGTTACAATTTATATTTACCAACCCCTCCGCTCGGGCAGGATATGACACAAGGTCAATTTTTTAGCGGAGTTTAACAGGTTTGAATTCAGAGTTTTCCTTCTCTTAGACTAGTTGCCTCACCAAGGATGAAGAACCTAGTCTGCCTTACTATTTTATCCATAGCTGGAGGGAGAATAATTGGATTCATACCTTTCCCAAGGGTATTAGTGCAATGTGAAATGCAATCAGTCTCGTCCAGGATTTGAACTCGTGTCGCCGTGTCCATTTCCTACGACGATAACCATTACACCACGGGCACCTCCAATATATGTATATATATATATATATATATATATATATATATATGTGTGTGTGTGTGTGTGTGTGTGTGTGTGTGTGACAACTTAGGCAGGACTTCTAATCGCTTAGATCTCTGCATAAGACAGCATCTTCCAGCTCGAATTTTAAATCTTAGGCTTAAAAGAGGTCAGCTTGCAAATACATCCGGGTCCTCTATAGCAGACCACATGATTAATAGTAGGGAATGTGTTGCAGACTTCAATGTTGACCGATTCAGTATTCTGAGTCGGTCACATTCGCCTTTTCATCTTAAAGTGTTTGAGACTCTTTACGTTAGATCCCGTCAGCCTTCCCTCTGTAAACAGAGGGATTGTTTGTTGGGATTGAATGTGATTAGTCTCTAGCCATCTGCTCTTTGCTACTACTACCCCCTCTTAGTGTTTTTCCTCTTCTTTTCTCCATTCCTTTACTTTTTTCCATTTACATTCCCCCTTTTAAATATTTTTTCTGGTGTTAAGATCTTAACAAGAGCCAGATGAAACCGGTCGTTTAAATATAAACATTTTTTTAATGATAAACATGCCCACACCTTCCCTTGGCCTATATGTTTTCTGTGCGATCAATAAGTTGTTAACCATTGATAATTTATTTAAATATATATATATATATATATATATATTGAAGAGCGTATATAAGACAGCAAGTTATTATTCAAGCAATTTTTGTTAAAGACGATGGGTTAACACCGTTTGTTTATTATCTTTAATTTTATTTTTCAAGACCTCTTGTTATTTTTCTAGTACCGTGATCTAGATGGTGAAGGAATTGCCCCATAATATATATATATATATATATATATATATGTGGGGATGGGGGTGATCATCGTGTTATCGTGCCTCTAGGACAGATTTCTCTGACGCTCCCTTGCCACTCGTCTTTATCGTCTATCGCTTCCGGCAGGCCTTGTAAGCTATATCCTGTGTCAGCACCAAACTGCTGTAGATAAGTTCTAGTTGGTCGTTCAACACTTTCTCGTCCGTGTGAAGTGATCTAAAGGAGATCGTCGCTTCTGAGTTCGTCCTGACTTTTCCAGCAGTGCCCAGGATGCCTTGTTCGTCTTATTTGGATGGTTTTAGAGATGACAGGTAGGTGGCCGCACAGCTGCTGTTTGTGGGATGCTGCTTCCAGGATTTGTTCATTACAGCAGTTTTCTGCAACTGCCATCTAGCTTTTTCTCAATACACTATGTCAGCGTCTATGTAGTGCATCCATATAGTTCTATGGACACGACTGCTGCTTGGAAAAAATTGCGTTTTAATTCATCTGACAGGTCTGACCTCCATATGACCGATAGCCTATCGATAGTAGTCCATGCTTTCGCTAGTCGCGTATTGATGTCGTTTTCAGTAGATGAGATGCTGCTTACGAGGTAGGTGAACTTGTTTCAGAGAACCACATTTTAGTGTGGAGATGTCTCCTTTTTGATTTTGATTAAAGCACATATATTCCGTTTTATCTGCGTTGACATGGAAGTCTAATGCCACCTATTGTCTTTTCCAAACTGTGCAGCAGGGATTCGGCTTCTGTGGGCGTATTTGCCAGAAGCACTATGTCATCAGCGTAGTCCACGTCTGTAATTGTTTTAGCGGAGTATCGCCTGCTTCTTGCCTTTATAAGTGTAAAGTCATTTTCTTTATATATAATTTAATGCTGAAATACGAGGGGCATACGATAAGTTTCCAGACTTTTTTCGTATGGGCACTTTTATTGATAGTACACACATGAAACTCTTGTCCCCTTCGAAGTAATCTCCCCCGGTTGCAATGCACTTGTTGTACCGTTCCAACAACTTTAGGAAGGCCCCATGGTAGTCCTCTTGTGTGATCATGTCAATCAACTTCGTCACAGCCTCTTTCTTCTACTCAATTGTCTCATAAAGACTGCTTCTGAGCTTAGGAAATTACCAAAAGTCACAGGGAGCAAGGACTAGACTATAGGTACGGTGAAGAACTGTCTTGATGCCCATCTTGGTCAAATAGTCTGTCACAAGGATGGAGTTGTGGACTGGTGCATTATCCTGGTGGAAATGCCACAAACCCTATTTGAAGAGTGCTGGCCTCTTCCGACGGAATCTTTTCCTGAACTTGCTTAAAACCTCAACATAGTAACCTTAACCCTAACCCTTTGGCCAACCAACTCTGGTCTATTTACTTCTTTACTCCTCCCACACCTCTCATCATCCCTCACAGACTCCCTGCCTTCCTTGAATCTCTTATGCCACTCAAAAACTCATGCTCGATTCATGCAAGATGCTCCAAAAGTAGTCTGAAGTATTCCATACGTTTCTGTGGCATTTTCTCCAAGTTTAAAACAGAATTTTATTGGATATCGTTCTTCTAAAGTGTCAGATTGCATTTTTGAAATTCGCCAGTTGTGACAATGAGGCTTTAGTAGGGTATATTCCAATTGCTGGTGTAGCTTTTCATTTGAAGCTGAAATTATAAAAATTGGTCAGTCATCTCATAAGATGTATAGGAATAACATACTGAATTTTCAAAAGTCTGCAACAATTTTAAATGCCCATACGAAAAAAGTCTGGAAACTTATCGTATGCACCTCGTACTCTACCGATAATTTATACAGATCATCATTATCATCATCAGGTCGTGCTGACAGCTTAAGTTTCCCTGACTCTGTCTCTCTGTCTCTCTCTTTCTTTCTCTATCCTCTCCCGTCCCTCTCATCCATCGCTCCCAGCAGGTCTTCCAAATTACATCTTGTTTCCGCGTAGAGCTGATGGAAATAAATTCTTGCTGGTCAGCCAACACTGGCGCATCCATGTGTAGTTGGCCAAAGAAGAATGTTTCTTAAGGGTTCATCCTTACTTCTCCAGCTGTGTCCCGCATGTCATGATCATCATACTTGGATGGTTTTTGTGATAGGAAGTTAGATGCTGTACAGTTGTTGTTTTGAGGGCTGTTGTTTCCGGGATTTGTTTGAAATAGCTCGTAGCGTTCTTGTATAGTTCCCATCTAGTTTTTTTCTCAATGTGTTTTATTAGCATCCTCGTAGTGCATCCATATAGTAATATTGAAACGTCACAGTCCGGAATAAATCCCGTTTTATTCTATCAGACTTCCATATGGTCGATTACCCATCAACAGCAGTCCACGCTTTCACAAGGCACACTTACTCGGTAGCAATTATTCCTGTCCAATACAAATAATTTCAGACATTTATTTTACCCACAGACCGGATCTGAACTGATACAACCACTTCGGCTCCGAGTGGATATGGGAGTAATTACAGTGGAGGAGTACTTCACACTCTTCAGAGATTAAGAACTGGAGCCTTATCAGCAGTTTAGTGTCTTATCAAGGACACAATTTTTTTTCTTTTTGGTGGTGGTGTCTTACTCCTCTGCAGGGTCTCCTATCGAATACAAATGCACAATTATATGCTTTAAAGTAACCATTCATATTTATCAACAATAATGATTTGTTTGCACACAGTCATATAGTTTCAAGTATTCTTATCAAACACTAACAATATGGTAGCATTTACATCATTTCAAGTATTTAATAATAATCTTTAGGTTTCAAATTGGCCCAGTAGCTGGGGCTGCAGAATACACAAACTGCATCTCTGCAGTGGTGAAAGATTCCCTCAACGAGTGTCCTGGTATGATACTAAACAATTTGATGGTGAAGTTTCAGTTATGCTGGAGTTTTGGTGACTGCAGCGTCCATTTAATCAGAAAACTGTCGTCATCTCCACCTAGCCAAATCCATCTCTCTGTTAGATTCCCATTGAGATAAGCACATACAGTCCTCTTCTATTAATTTGTTTTTATATATTCTGTGAAAATTCGAACTTATTTCAATAAGAATTGCCAAAATGATCAACCTGCGAAAAGATACTAATTTTTTTGGGACACCCTGTAGTACCCTGATAAGCATGTAGGTGAATTGCTATATGAAAAGCTCGACATTCATCGAAGCTGAACGCTTGCTTACTGAAATATACACATCATGAATCTTTAGTAAATACTATTTACGTACCTGGCGAGTGATTGTCTCACATTTCAATACTTGACAGATTTTTATCTTCGTTAGCATAGTATGTTTCACAATCATCTTTTGATGAGGTGTTTTAATGTTTGTTTGTTCGTTGTTGTTGTTTTTTTCCTCAAGTGCTAGATTGTGGCCTCGAAGTAAGCAGGTTCGAACTCCAGTAGCACTGCTATGTTCACTTTCGGAATAATACCATTGAGAAGGATACGAAGCCCTTTTTTTCCTCCAGCCATAGGGTAAATAGTGCCACCGCTGTTTTACAAGGATGGCTATGGCATTAAATAACCCACGAGAGTTGGTTACCATTAAAAAAGCAATACACACAGTTTTGTAATTTTTTCCCGTTAACTTGGAATTAAAAAGAAAAATAAATAAATGCAAAAAGTAACAGTTTCCCTGGAGGCCTCTGACAAGAAGCGAAATCAGCGTATGCTTAAAAAGATGGGCTTCCTGGGGCCAAGGAGAACTTCTTCCTCATTAAGCTCTTATCACCTCGACTGGACGGACCTTTTCCTCTCTGCTGCTAATTGGTAGCGCACATCCTCGCCAAGTCCCGGGGCTTAGCGGCAGGTTGCGTATCCTACTAGTTATAGCTTCTGCCGAACGTACCCATTGAACATACAACGAAACTCAAACTTGTAATTACCAAAAATGATTCAATAATATACTTCATTCGCCATGTTTGTGAAACGTGACTGTTTCTACCGATTCAGGAAAACATCCAACTCTCCAGAAAACATCTAACGGCTCATAGAAAATTGAAATTAAAAAATAAATGAATAAATAAATAAGCAGAGTCTCTGAACAGCCTGGCCAATGCTCTTGTTGTAGTTAAAAATGACTAGGGTAAACTGGAGGTCTCAAAGTTTTTTGTACGCACGTGTGGAATCAGTGGAAGCGGATTTTTCTCCCGCCGACACCAGGCGGTAGGGAGAGGACGACCGTGTTTTTTTAGGGAGTTGACAGCTAGACGTGAGGAGGAAAAACAACTAAACACGAGCCACGAAGATGTAAGGAGGTGAATGTTTATGAGCCCCATTTTTTTGGTGGTGGTGGTGGGGGGCTCCAAAGGGAGCCTTAGACTAGACGCAGCCCAGTGGACAAGCATGTTTGAAATACAACAGAAAACCAGGAAGAAAATTCAAGGTCTGTGTCTGCTCTCTCTTTCTTACTATGATATGTCGCTTGTCTGTGCCAAGCTAACGCGTCCGTCTCAGTTTCTATTCTCTTTTTCTTTCTTCCGGCGTCTACCTACGAATTGAGGCAGTAAATAAATCTTTGCATAGTTAAACAGTCTCGTGTGTTCGTCAACTTTTACCACGGCGGGGTTCATGTAGGTAATGTCTATTTAATACCTTTATGTCACAAATAGTCGTAAACCCCAAAATAAAGTTTGAGTCTAACGTTGTCCTTATCTCTTTCAATCCTCTCTTAATCTTTATCTCTTTCCTTCCATCCTTGAACCTCTAACAGCTTCGACAGACCAAAAAAGATAATAAGTGAATGGGGTTAGAAGAAGACAAAGAAATCATATACAAACCGTAGAATCTTTTGCATTATTTAGACGACAATATACCTGTCGCACCTTGAATACCCAATCCCTTCACCACGGGCAAAATCCAAACGAGGTCAGTTTTGATTACGCAAAAATGTTTTTAAAAATGCTGAAATTTTCTGCACTTCATTGTAAGGTGTGTGCTGAAAGGTTCTCGGTCCGACCAAGAGCGATGAAACGTACATACTATCCTAGATTTCCGGCCTACAGTTCAAATTTGGCACTAGTCTCTCAAGCTTTTTGTCCTTTATTGTCTACAGGACACTTTTAATATTCAGTCTTTCACCTTTATATTCGTGTTAGTTACGCGCATACACAGAGGAATATTTAACAGACTATATTAGAATATTCGTAATGTTTTGTAAGGTTTCCTTTTATGTATTTGTTAATATGTAAATCTATTTTTGTTTGTACTGCTTTGTTTTGAATGTTCTTTTGTCCGCGTCGTTTTTCATCGTTTGCTTTCAATAATTAGCCAACACAAATTGTGGGGAAATATCCACCAAACAATATCCCCACAATGGCATATCAACCTTCGAGGGTTATTTAATGGCATAGCCATCCTTGTAGAAGAATAACAGTGGTACTATTTTACCTATAATTATGGAAAATAAGGGGTTTTGTTATAAAATAGTCAAGGGATTTCGGTTCATGCCTTTGAGTTTAGTTAGGCTGAGAACCTTTCGGCTCAGCACATAGGTTAGTTAGGTGCAACATTGAAGCGGGTGCGCGCGGGCGGATGGAGGTTTCATTCAGATGTCATAATAGTCCGAAACGAACCGAGGTGACAGGGTGCGGGTGACGTCACGCACCGGAAGCGCGCGGAGGTTTGTGTGAGAATTTGAAAAGTCAGAGTCGGGTACTAGACGCCAAACGAGAAGGATCGACTTTTGGAGCTCGCAGGCGCGAGGCGAACTTGCGCCCTATGGGGGCCGCTCGAGTTGGGGGCCAAATGAATAAGATAGCATAGAAGATTGTGTCTCTCCTCCTTACGTCGAAACCTTTAACTCTAAGTTAATAAAAAGGTTTCGTACCTGAACAAGAAGTCGTTACGTGTTTTCGAATTCCGGGATTCCTATGTTCTTTATATATTCTATAGTAATGAACATTATATGTTCATTTCGCACATACCGTTAATTGTGAATATGGTACAGTTTCATATCCTTCTCAAGGATATTTGTCCGATAAGGGAACGACTGGAATTCGAACTTGCTTGCTTGAGAAAAAAAAAAAAAACAGACAAAAAACAAAACAAACAAACAAAAAAACAACAACAACGAGCAAACACACATTAAAACACCTCATCAAAAGACAACTGGGAAACATGACATCAAATGAGGATAAAAAAATCTATTAGGAATTGAAATTTGAGACAATCACCCGCCAAATACGTAAACAATATTTACTAAAGATACATGATGCTTAAGCAAACATTCAGCTTTGATGGTTGGTTGGTTGGTTGGGTGGATTAGTTCTGGGTTTTATGGCATATCAACTTTTGTAGGTTATTCAACACCAAATATGTTTAATACAAATAATCAGTTCTATTTCAAACAATTCAATTTAGCACAAGTACAGTTTCAATATCAAAAATAGTTCTATTTCAAGTAATTCAGTTTAGTAAAAGTACGCAGTTTAGTCCTATTTGACCCATGGACAGGACCCTATCAGGTGCTACCACTCCGAGCCAGAGGAGACCTCGGAGCGATGGCAATGAAGGGGTGCTCCGCATTTCCCAAAGCAGCAGCATTACTGGAACCTCACCATCAGATTGTTTAGAGTCATATGCAGGACACTCGTTGGGGGTGGGGGGCTTACTCCTCTGCAGAGATGCAGTCGGTGTATTCTACAGCCCCAGCCGACGGGGAAAATTGAGCTTTTCGTGTAACTGAAATAAAACTTAGTATAAGTAACCCAGTGTTTTATAAAGAATATATGAGACAATGAAAATTAGATTTTAAAAAATTGGGACTTTACCATAGTTTTCTAATGGAGGACGAGATAAGTAGGAGGAATACTTGGAAAGCTCTTACTGATTAAAAATTATATAAAATTGGATTAGAGTGTTCTGGATATGACACTAAACAATCTGATGGTGAGGTTCCAGTGATGCTGGAGCTTTGGGGAATGCGGAACACCCCTTGATTGCCATTACTCTCAGGTCCACTCTGGCCCGGATTGGTAGCACCTGATAGGGCTACCAATCTGCGTACTTATGCTAAACTGCGTACTTATGCTAAACTGAATTGTTTGAATTAGAACTGTTTGACTAAACTGAATAGCTTTGAATAAAAATGTTTTTACAATTAAACTGTACTTACTTTTAAACTGCGTGCTTATGCTAAACTGAATTGCTTAATATAGAACTGTTTTTGACATGGAAAGTGTAATTACACTAAACTGAATTGCTTAATATAGAACTGTTTTGACATTTAACTGTGAGTAAACAAAATCTGTACTTATCCTAAACTGAAATAGCTGTGAATAAACTGAATAGCTTGAAGTAATAATATTTTTGACAAACTGTTTAGTCATGCTAAACTGAATTGTTTGAAATAGAACTGACTATTTGCATGAAAATAGATTTGGCATTAAATAACCTACAAAGGTTGATATGCCATAAAACCCAACCAACTAACAACCATTTAGCTCTTTGTCAAGTCGGCTGCGGCTGTAGAATACACTGACTGCATGTCTGTAAAGGTTAAGACCCCACCCCAATGAATGTCCAAGATATGACACTAAACAATCTGATGGTGTAGTTCCAGTAATGCTGGAGCTTTGGGGAATGCAGTATACCCCTTCATTGCCATCGCTCCCAGGTCAACTCTGGCTCGGAGTGGTAGCACCTGATAGGGTCCTATCTATGAGTCAAATAGAACTAAACTGCACGCTTCTGTCAAACCGAGATGCTTAAAATTGAATTGTTTTGACATTTAAACTGAGTACTTATCCTAAACTGAATTGTTTGAAATAGAATCGTTTTGGCATTTAACTGCGTGTAAACAAAAACTGCACTTATACTTAATTGAATGATTTGAAGTAGAAATGTTTTTGACAATTAAACTGTGTATTTATTCTAAACTGAATTGTTTGAAATAGAACTGTTTAAATGTATAGAAAGGATTTGGCATTAACTAGTCTAGGAGAAGGAAAACTCTGAATTCAAACCTGTTAAACTCCGCTAAAAAATTGACCTTATGTCATATCTTGCCTGAGCGGAGGGGTTGGTAAATATAATATGCTATTGATAGCTGTTCATGCCTTTGCTGGTCGCGTGTTGATGTTTGTCTCGGTTGATGAGACACTGCTTCCTAGGTTGGTGAACTTGTCAACTAGTTTCAGAGAGCTACCGTTTAGTGTGGAGATGTCGCCTCTTTGGTTAAAGCACATATAGTCGAGGGTGACCCGAAGGCTCCCTTTTCGATAGCTACTACACCAAGGTGTAGGGGAGGGCGCTACTCCATTCCCTGGATTGCTCCACTTTACCCTTGAACCGTACCTTATAATGCTGAGTGTTAAGCAAGGTGGTATCAAGTTCCATTTTTAAAGTCTTTGGTATGACTCGACCTGGGATTGAACCCAGGTCTCCCGGGCCATTGGCGAACACTCTAACCGCTGGGCCAATGTCCCGGTAAAGCACATATATTCCTTCTTGTTTGCTTTGACATGGAGGCCAATGCCTGCAGCTGCTCGTTCCAGACTATGTAGCAGGGTTTTGGCTTGAGCTGGTGCATTTGCCAGGAGTGCTATGTCATCGGCGTCGGTAATTGTTTTTGCGAGATACCTTCTGCTTCTTTCTTTTGTTAACTAATTTATCAATGACGGTTTCAAGGTAAGTTTTTCAATTTAATATTCAGTTGATTTTATCTTTTGTATGGAGGGATGAATAGAAATTAAATTTTGTTACAAGTAAAAATTTTGAGATGCCCTGATTGAAAGGAAAGGGCATTTATATATTTATTTATTCTCAAATTTACTAAGGGTAGAGTAGGGCGTCTCAATATACATAGGACCCATGAGACTGCCCGATTATTTCTGCTCAATCTTTATATACATATACATAAATATATACCGGACATGGGCATGATGGTTAGAGCGTTCGCCATTGGCTCAGGAGACCTGGGTTCAATCCCAGGTCGAGTCATACCAAAGACTCAAAAAATGATACTTGATGCCTCCTTGCTTAACACTCAGCAATATAAGGTAGGGATCAAGGGTAAAGTGGAGCAATCCAGGGAAAGGAGTAGCACCTTCCCCGACATTTTGGTGTAGTAGCTATCGAAAAGGGAGCCTTCGGGTCACCCTCGACTAAAGTCGCCAACTTTACTTACATAGATATGTAGGGTGTCTCAATATACATGGGACCCATGTGACTGCTAATAACTCTGCTAATAATAATGTGTTCTTTTTTGTTTCAGATTTGAAAATAGTATACTGTAACAACTATTTATCCTTGATCACAATTCTTTGGACAAGACAGGAAAAAATACATAACTTATTTCGAACCAAAATCATTTAAAACTGTGCAAGTAAAATTTACGACTTCAAATCTGATGGAGATCTTATCCTTTATTCCTTCTGTTCCTTGCTGATGTAGAAATGATAATTTAGATGTTTAAAAGAAAAAATGTAAATAGAATTAAAAAGATAGTACCACTACTATTCTTCTAGGAGAATGGCTTTGGCATTAAATAGCCCACAAAGGTTGATATGTCATTAAACCAAGACTAAAAGGTCACTGAGATAATTTATATGTTTTTTTCATTATTAAGCAAAATTAATTCCCACTGAATATAAACCTCCAAATATAAACACCAAGTTTCCTCAAAATACTGTGATATTAAATCTAACTGGGAGGTATTTATATAGAGGGTGTCTCAATATACATTGTGACTTATGTGACTGCAAATAACTCTACTTATAATAACGTTGTGTTATTTTTTGTTTCTGATTAGAAAATAGTATACTATAACAAATATTAATCCTTGATCACAGTACCTTGGACAAGAGAGGAAAAAATATTTTGCCTCATTATTTATTTGGAGACAAAATCATTCAAAACTTTGCAAGTAAAATTTACTACTTCAAATCTGATGGAGATCTTATCCTTTATTCTCTCTGTTCCTTGCTGCTGTAGAAATGATAATTTAGATGTTTAAAAGAAGAAAAAAATCAAAATAGAATTAAAAAGATAGATTAAAATGCTAGGAAAATTAATTTAAAAAAAAAACTAGATAGTTCTGTAGAAATATATCGAATATCTCAATATATATGAGACCCTTATGATTGCTAATAATTCTACTACTACCACTAATAATGTGTTCTTTTCTGTTTCAGATTTGAAAATAGTATACTATAACAAATATTAATCCTTGATCATAATGCCTTGAACAAGAGAAGAAAAAATATTTTGTGTCACTACTTATTTGGAGACAAAATCATTCAAAACTTTGCAAATAAAATTTACCACTTCAAATCTGATGGAGAGCTTTTCCTTTCTTCTCTCTGTTCCTTGCTGCTCCAGAAATGATAATTTAGATGTTTAAAAGAAAAAAATGTAAATAGAATTAAAAAAGATGGATTAAAATGCTAGGAAAATTAATTTAAAAACATAGGTAGGTCTGTAGAAATATTTAGGGTGTCTCAATATACATGGGACCCCTGTGACCACTAATAACTCTACTACTAATCCTATTTACCCAACCCCTCCGCTTGGACAGGATATGACACAAGGTCAATTTTTAAGTAGAGTTTAACAGGTTTTAATTCACAGTTTTCCTTCTCCTAGACTAGTTGCCTCACCAAGGCTGAAGAACCTAGTCTGCCCTACTATTTACCCATAGCTGGAGGGAGAATAATTGGATTCATATCTTTCCCAAGGGTATTAGTGCTATGGGAGATGCAATCAGTCTCGTCCAGGATTTGAACTCGTGTCGCCGTGTCCATTTCCTACGACGATAACCATTACACCACGGGCACCTCCTAACCTCATAACTCTACTACTAGTAATATTGTGTTCTTTTTTTGCTTCAGATTTGAAAATAGTATACTATAACAACTATTAATCCTCGATCACAATGCCTTGGACAAGAGAGGAAAACATATTTTGTCTCACTACTTATTTGGAGACAAAATCATTCAAAACTGTCTCAAAATAGATGCAACCCATTTATATGATAATGATTTATTACTGAGACAAGAAACTAAAAACAAAAAGATTGCATGTCCTGGAAGCTGATATAATAACAATAAAAAAAAAATTGATTTAATGTCTCTAGCTCAACGGATGAATTTTTACGGGACGTCTTCTAAATGACCACCATTGCGCTTGTCTCAGTAATAAATCATTATCATATTAATGGGTTGCATCTATTTAGAGACACCCAGTATTCTATTTTACGTAGATCACATGACATGATCAGTTATTGTGAACTGCGGCAGACTAAAGTAATTTTGAATTTGCCTTTCATTACGGCACAAATCAAAATCTGAATCGCGTCATTGGATTTGTTTGGATAAAGAATTTTTAGCTCTTAATCGAAACCACGCTAATCAGAAGACTGCTAATCAAGTCTTTCGTGTTGTCGTTATTTAAAGAGTTTGGCACAAAGGCCACGGGTTACTTACAATAATTGATGAGCTTAAAAACTAAGCTTAGCTTAGTTTTAGTACAAAATTCAGAAAAAAAAAAAATGTGTACTCCATGAGGATCGAACGCACAATTCAGTAGCAATGAATTTTGTAAGACTTGCTAAATGCTACACCATGACGGGGAGTCTCGAGATTTTTTCTAAAGTTAAAACTGGACTACATGAGTAAATATGATGTGTGTGTGTGTGTGTTTATGTTTAATTGCTTGTGTGTATTTTTGAGTGTGTGTATGTGTGTGTTTGTGTGTGTGTATATATGTATTTGTTCGTGTGTTTTTGTGTTTGCATGTTTGTATGTGTCTTTGCATATGTGTTTGAGTGTGTGTTTGTGCATATGTATGTTTTGAGTGTTTGCGTGTGTTTTTGAGTGTTTCTCTGTGCGTGTGTGTGTGTGTGTTTGCGTGCGTTTTTGAGTGTGTGTGTGTTTGAGTGTGAGGGTGTTTCTTTGTGTGTGTGTGTGTGTGTGTGTGTGTGTGTGTGTGTGTGTGTTTGAGTGTTTCTTTCTCTGTGTGTGTGTGTGTGTTTGCGTGCGTTTTTGAGTGTGTGTGTGTGTGTGTGTTTGAGTGTGAGGGTGTTTCTTTGTATGAGTGTGTGTGTGTGTGTGTGTGTGTTTGAGTGTTTCTTTCTCTCTGTGTGTGTGTGTGTGTGTGTGTTTGCGTTCGTTTTTGAGTGTGTGTGTGTGTGTGTGTGTTTGAGTGTGAGGGTGTTTCTTTGTGTGTGTGTGTGTGTGTGTTTGAGTGTTTCTTTCTCTGTGTGTGTGTGTGTGTGTGTTTGCGTGCGTTTTTGAGTGCGTGTGTGTGTGTGTTTGCGTGTGAGGGTGTTTCTTTGTGTGTGTGTGTGTGTGTGTGTGTGTGTGTGTGTGTGTGTGTTTGAGTGTTTCTTTCTCTGTGTGTGTGTGTGTGTGTGTGTGTGTGTGTGTTTGCGTGCGTTTTTGAGTGTGTGTGTGTGTGTGTTTGAGTATGAGGGTGTTTCTTTGTGTGTGTGTGTGTGTGTGTGTGTATATGTGTGTTTGCGTGTCTATGAGAATTTTTGCTTTTCTTCGTTAAATGATATTGTTTTTAACGTAATATTTCTTACCAAGCATTCTTCGGCCTTCTTGCAAAAAGATCTAGGATGAACTATTTCGTTTATTTCATATAATTTTGAATTTATGACTTTCTCCTTCTTTTTCATTAAAAAAAATAGTTGACATTTTGGACGGTAGTTTTTCAGAGATTTTTCGAAGTGATATTTTCATTTTTGCAATTGAATGATTCCTTATGGCGACATATCAACCCGTCCAGGGTTATTCTATGCCAAGAGGTTAGGGAATTGCGTTCATATTTACACTTTCTGTGTAGTTGTTTCCTCCGAGTTTTTTTTGCACACAGGTTAGTGGTTTCAAGTATTCCTATCTAATACAAATAATTTGCACACAGTTGGATGTTTTCAAGTATTCCTATCTAAAACAAATAATTTACTCACAATTGTATGGTTTCAAGTATTCCTATATAATACAAATAATTTACATACAGTTGTATGATTTCAAGCTTTCCTATCTAATACAAATTATTTACATACAGTTGAATGGTTTCAAGTATTCCTATCTAATACAAATAATTTACATACAGTTGTATGGTTTCAAGTATTTCTATCAAATACAAACAATTTACACATTGTTCTGTGGTTTCAATCATTTCTTTCTGATAGAGATAATCATATTTTCAAGAAATTACTTTTGTTTGATATATTATTTGTTATATGGTTTCAAATTATTATTTTTATTCTATAATAATTATTTGTTTGAACAGTTATATAGTTTCAAGTAACTAATAATAATCTTTAATAAACAATTTCAACTTCGAGTGAAAATATTTATACGAACAATTTACGGTTATATTGAATCTGTGGGGATTAAAGTGAAATTAAAAAAATGGACAATAACATTTAAAAAAATGCAAAAGTAAAAGTTTTTCTGGGGGCCTCTGACAAAATACGAAATCGGCGCATGCCTAAAAAGAGAGGCTTCCTGACACCAAAGAGAGACTCTCTCGGAAATTTTTATCACCTTGACTGAACGGACTTTTTTTTCTCTCGGCTGCTAGTAGGGAGCACGAGTACTGGCTAAGTCCCAAAGCCTTGTGGCGTGCTTCGTCCCCTGCTAGTAGCAGCGAGACACATGACTGTCCCTCAACTTGTAATTTGCAAAAGATAATTCCCTTTCGTTCTTCAAACGCCTTGTCTGCGGAGCCAGACTATTTCTACTGGCCAGGAAAATATCCCTCAATACAGAATAGTTGTAAACCCCATAAACAAAATTTGAAGATAGTTTTTTCTTCCATCCTAAATTCCTTTACAGTTTCGAGAGACAAAAGAAAACAACAAGTGAATAGGATAAAAAGAAGAAAAGGAGTTAGGTTACAAACCTCAGAATTTCCCAATAATCCCAACAATTAAACACAACCACAAAGAACCTGTCATATATCCTATATATTAAGTATTCCAGTCTAATACAAATAATTAACACGCAGTTGTATGGTTTTAATTATTTCAATCGAATAGATCTACTTGACCTATAGCTGGAACCCTAATAGATACCACACTCTGAGCTAGTCTATCATATTAACTACTCGGGCTACAGTCAGTCGATGCCACTTGACATGAGTACCAGGGAAGCCTGGCACTAGTGTCACGTGGCTAAGACCGACAATCCTAACTTTTATATAGATCTACTTGACCTCTAGATGGGACCCTGACAGATACCACACTCTGAACTAGTCTGGCATATTAGCTACTCGGGCTACATTCAATCGAGGCCACTTGACATGAGTACAGGAGAAGCTCAGCATTCATATCATGTGCCTAAGACCGACACTCCTTAGGCCTCTGGGGGCCGTTCCACCAGGCCTTTGCCTACTCCGGCATGCTCGGCTTATTGTTTGGTATCTGAGGCGCCGCTTTTTAGAGGAAAGGCGACGGAGCCCGAGGCATTTTTGGAACCGATCACCATGTGTAGGCAACGGCCATACGCCTGGTTCCCACGCTGAAAAAGGCCTCGTATCAAATAAACCCTAACTGGTACCTCCACTCTGGGTTAAGTTGGATCCGAGATTAATGCCATCAAAGAAGTAACTCCATACTCATCAACGTTTCAGAATTAGAACCTCACCATCCATATTTACTAACCCCACCGTTCGGGCTGGATATGACACAAGGTCAATTCTTAAGCAGAGTTTAACAGGTTTGAATTCAGAGTTTTCCTTCTGCTAGACTAGTTGCCTCACCAAGGCTGAAGAACCCAGCCTACCCTATTTACACATAGCTGGAGGGAGAATAATTGGATTCAGACCTTTCCCAAGGGTATTAGTGCTATGTGAAATGCGATCAGTCTCGTCCAGGATTTAAACTCGTGTCGTCGTGTCCATTTCCTACGACGATAACCATTACACCACAGGCACCTTACCATCATATGCAGTTTACTGTCATACACAGAGAACCAATTTTTTAGTAGGAGTGGTTTTACCCTGTAGAGGAGATACAGTCAGTATATTCTACCACCGACAGGAGAACCATATTTGTTGGTTTTATGGCATATCAACCATTGTAGGTTATTTAAAATCAAATCCTCTTTATACATATATATCAAATATATAGGATTTAGTTTAGTTTAGTTTTATGGCATAACAACCATTGGAGGTTATTTAATGTCAAATATTCTTTATACATGTATATTAAATATATATGATTTGGTTTAGTTGGGTTTCAAGGCATATCTAACATTGTCGGTAAATTAATAACTAATTCTCTTTATACATGTATATTAAGTATGTAGGATTTGGTTTGGTTGGCTTTTGTGGCATATCAACCATTGTAGGTTATTTAATGTCAAATCCTCTTAATACATATACATGAAATATATACTATTTGTAAAATACATTTTGTTGATAACATTTTTAAATGAGCCTAAACTCATTCTTTTGCGTATAGTTTAATGTTTTCAAGTATTTCTATGTATCACTAACAATTCTATTAAACATCAGTCATTTGTTTACACACAATTAAATTTAAAAACAGTTCCATCTCAACCAATTCAATTTAGCATAAGTCATTTGCTCTCAGTTTAAAAGTCAAACAGTTCTATTTGACCGATGGAAAAGACCCTATCAGGTCTTATCACTCCTGATCCGAGTGGGCCAGGGAGCGATGGTAATGAAGGGATACTTGGCATTCCCCAATGCTCCAACATTACTGGAGTCTCACCATTAGATTGTTTAGTGTTATATATAGGACATTCGTAGGGGTTCTTCTGGTGGTGTAATGGTTTGAAAGCTAGACTAACAAACCTACACGAATGAGTTCGAATTTTATTGAGCGCTCCATTCATTCTTACTCTGGTTTATATAATAAAAATCTATTTCTAACAAGGAATCAAACCGACTATGTACGGCACTTAATTTTAGCCAGAGTGAAAAAGGGAGATGTAATCCCAGATAATACGACACCAAAAAGTTACTCCCACTATTTGTCGAGAACTACTATTGGGCGAATTCGGGGACCAGACTAGTAAGGCTGAAAAAAATAGCCAGCAGAAAGGTTTTGTCACTCGCTTCTTGAACAGCCGATAAGTATTTCAAACAGGCAAGAAGCTTCCCAAGAAATAAAAGTAAAATTAAACGAAAGTCGACTACTGAAATTCTACCAAGTTAAACAACTGAAAGAAAATTCAACCAAGAATTCTGCTGAAAAGAACTTTTAAAGAAGATTCGAAATTAAATGACCTCTGAAACATTTCCACAAAACTAAAAAGAAAAGAAAAATACTCAAATTCAAAGAATTATGTTTCCCCGGACACTCTCTCAGATAAGTTGCCGCAAATTACACTAAAATTTGCAATATCTTTTCTATCCCTTTCTTTCTTGTTTCTTTTGTATAAAATTCCATTTTAAAAACTTTATTGTCTGTGTTATCTTTTTTAATCAGTATCCGAACTAGAAAGCTGCTGAACTTACCGTTTAAAATTACACGCTAAAGCCCCTAAAAACATTACCTAGTTAAATACCAAATTTGGCTTTAGTGTCACTCTTCATATCGAATTTTATTCTAAATTCCTTTATACTGCAAGTTTTATCTTTCAAATTTCTTTAATATTGCTTTTGGGGTTTGCTTTTCTTTCTTCTCATTTTGAAAATCCCATTATTCTTGTAAGTGTCGATTTGGCAAATTTGAACCTAAAAATATAGTTTACTATGAATACGTTGAGTATCTGCAACGGCCTCCTTCGACTTATCTATGACAACAGTTAATTTCGGCTTTCGGATCTACTTTTAATGTCTAGGGTACTCTTACAGATGTTACGTTTGAATGATGATACATTCTAGCAATACCCAAGCCAGTGAGAGAGAGAGAGAAAAAAAAAAGAGAGAGAAAAGAGAGAGAGATGCCTAGTTTTAGATTGGGAAGACCTGCAAACAACGAAAACTACGGCAGGAACAGGCCGTATGTATGTATGTATGTATGTTGAGGAGAAATTAGCGGACGTATTGTCAGCTTAACTCATTCGGTAAACAGGCCTGAATGTATATAAGAAAAGAATTATTCTAGGCAATGATCAAAGTAATTCTTTTTTTTTTTTCTTTTTTTACTGCACTCTCATCTCAAAAACGTAGAGACACACATGCGCGTGCGCATGCTCACATATAACAAATAGGCAAATTTCCAGAAGTAGATCCCCACAAAAAAAGTATGCTAAGAGAAATGTCTATTTCTAGCCGGAAATCTTTGTAATTTAAAAACATAAAAAGATTAACGTAACTCCGAAAATCATTTGTATACACACTCGATACGACAGTTAGTAGGATGAGGAGGAGGTCCTGTTTTGAGGATGGATCGTCATTTAATTATTTTTCTGCTATTATACTACGAATGACCAAAAATATTATAAGTTTTGTTTAATATGGAGATATTGGGAGCATTTTCATTTTTTACAACCCTTTACCTAAATGCCGTATTAAACAGGATTAGATTGGAATACTTAATACCATATTACGGTATGCAAACAACTAATTATTTTCATACTCATTGCAAGTTTTCCATACCATCATTAGCTGATGATCTTTCACTGGAGTCTGAGTGATGGCTAATTTTTCTGTATTCGCTTATTATGTGATGGTTTTGTCTCTATCACCACATAACCTATTATTATTATTATTATTATTATTGTTGTTGAGAGTTTTTCACAGCAGCATCAGCTGATGGTTTTCTACTGGAGCCAGAGTGACAGCAAGTCTCCAGGACTCTTCTCAGTATTCTAGCCCATTTCAATGATGGTGTAGTCTTGATGGTCTACACTCGTCCTCTTATTTCCAAGTTCTCCAGTTCCTGTACCAATCCTTTGGTGACCGTAAAGAGTGCACTAATTACTATTGGCATCACCATCACTTTCATGTTCAATAGTTGTTTTTAGTTCTCAAGCAATGTTAGGTACTTTGGTACCGTTACTTAAAATCATAGAATTGTGGATAAATTATTTGTATTTGATAGGAATACTTGAAACTATGTAGTTGTGTATGAATTATTTGTATTAAATAAGAATACTTAATACGATGTACAAATTATTTGTATTAAATGGGAATACTTAATACAATAAAATTCTGACCAAATTATTTGTAGATATATAGTATCAAGTATTCCTATCTAATACAAATAATTTATTCACAATTCAATTGCAGTATTCCCATCTAAAATTCTTTATATTAGAGATATTTAATACCATGCATAGCCCAATCAGGTGGGGCTGCAGAATACACCGACTGCATCTCAGAAAAGGGGTAAGACCCCCACCTAACGAGTGTCCTAGATAACACTAAACAGTCTGATGGTGAGGTTCCAGTAATGCTGGAGGTTTAGGAAATATAGAGTACACCCTTATTACCATTGCTCCCAGGTCCACTCGGGCCCGATGTGGTAGCATCCGATGGGGTCCTATCTAGGGGTACTATTTACCGACCCCTCCGCTCGGGCAGGATATGACACAAGGTCAATTTTTAAGCGGAGTTTAACAGGTTTGAATTCAGAGTTTTCCTTCTCCTAGACTAGTTGCCTCACCAAGGCTGAAGAACCTAGTCTGTCCTACTATTTACCCATAGCTGGAGGGAGAATAAGGGGGTTCATACCTTTCCCAAGGGTATTTGCCCGAAAGTGAACGTAATAGTGCGACTGGAGTACGAACTCGCGTACTACGATTCCGCAGTTCATCGCTTTAACCATTACACCACGAGGACACCCCTCTAGGGGTCCTATCTAGGGGTCAAATAAAATTGTTTGACATTTAAACTATGTACTTATACTAAACTGAGTTGTTTGATAGAGAACTATTTTTACATTTATCTGTGTGTAAACAAAAAACTGTACTTATGCTAAACTGAATTGTCTGAAATAGAACTGTTTGACAATTTAACTGTGTGTATATAAATGATTCATGTTTAATTGAATTGTTAGTGATATATAGCAATACTTGAAACCATCTATGTTGACATGATAAACTGAATTGTTGGAAATAGAACTGTTTGATCATTTAACTATTTGTAAACAAAGAACTGTACTTTGCTAAATTGAATTATTCAAAATAGAACCGTTTTTACATTTAAGTGTGTATTCGTATTAGATGGAAATAAATGAAATAATTTAACTGTGTAAAAAGTAGGCCCAGGCTCGTTAAAAATATTAATCATATATGTAATATACATGTATAAAGAGGATTTGGCATTAAATAACCTACAATGGTTGATATGCCATAAAATCCAACCAAACCAAATCTTATATATCTAATATGTATAAAGAGAGTTTGGCATTAAATAACCTACAATGGTTGATATACCGTAAAACCCAACCTAACCAAATCCTACATATTTAATTTATATGTATAAAGAAGATTTGGCATTAAATAACCTACAGTGGTTGATATACCATAAAACCCAACCAAACCAAATCATATATATCTAATATATATGTATAAAGAGGATTTGGCATTAAATAACCTACAATAGAAATGAATAAAATTTTGGCATGAAATAACCCATTAAGGATTGATATGCCATCAAATAAAACAAGCTTTAACCTATTCACTGGTATTTCCTTTCTTGCTGATTGCCATTATGATTTATTCTCAAATTGTAACGCTACGGCCCCTAAATAGAACGTTGGTGTAACGTTACCTTTTAAACAATACACGAAACAGCTCTGGCCCAGTCGGCTGCGGTCGTAAAATACACTGACTACATCTCTGCTGAGAAGACTTCTCCAATGAGTGTACTGGATATGACATCTAACAATCCTATGGTGAAGTTTCAATAATGCTGGATATTTGGGGAATATGGAGTACCACTTTATTGCCATCGCTCCCGGGTCTATTCTGACCCGGAGTGGTAGCACCGGAATCAAATGGAACTGTTTAAACTGAGTGCAAATATAATGACTCATAGTAAATTGAATTGTTTGAAATAGAACTGTTTGATCATTTAACTGTATGTAAACAAATGACTGATGTTTGATTGAATTGTTAATAACACACCGCAATACTTGGAACCATTTAATTTTGTTAACTTATGCTAAATTGAATTGTTAGGAATAGAACTGTTGGCTCATTTAACTGTGTGTAAACAAATGACTGATATATATATATATATATATATATATATATATATATATATATATATGTATATATATGTGTGTTTGTGTGTAAACAGGATTTGGCATTAAATAACCAACAATGGTTGATATGCTAAAAACCAAAGCAAGCCAAACCAAAATAAATAAGTACAAAAATAACAATCTTTCAGGAGGTCTCTAACAGGAAGAGCAATCTGAAAAATTGAGCTTCCTGGTACCAAAAACGGAACCAACCTGAGAAACCTTTACCACATCGACTGGAGATCTCAAATATCGAGGAAGTCCTTGCGGACAGGCCACACACTGGTCGGCTGTATTAGGTGGTGCACAGACCGGCTCGTGTAGTCTCGTTCACGGGGTCTTACTTATGACATGAAGATAACACTCCTTAGCTTCAGGGGGACGTCCCCCACACTCTTACCTGTTCCAGCAGGGCTCGGTCTATCGCCTGGCGCCTGAGACGCCTCTTTTTAGAAGAATGCTGACGGGAAAGCATTTTTCCAGCCGCCAGGTACGTCTGGGCTCCGGTCCTGCTCTAGGCCCTAAGGTTAAAAAGGCTTTGTGCCACTCTTTTGCATGGTAAGATGCTAAAAGAACACCACACACTTGTCGGTCGAGTTAGGTGGTACACAGACCGGCTAATGTGGTCTCGTTCGCGAGGTCTTACTTGTGACCTAAGGTTGACTCTCCTTGGCTTCAGGGGAGTCTTCCCTCTAGGCTTTCACCTGCTTCGGCATGACCATTTTTATTGCTTGGTGCTTGAGATGCCCCAGTAGGAGAATGCCGACGGAGCCAAGAATTTCTGGCATCGCTGATTATTAGAGGTTCGGCCGTGTCCGGTTTCTACTTTTAAAATGGCCTCGCACCTTACTTGATCTTGATGCAAAGATGAACAAATACCACCGCTTTGACTGAAACGGACGGCTCCTTTTTCTCTTGACCGTCAGTTGGAGCACACGAGTTTGCTTAGGTCTTCCGCTCGTTGCACCATCAGCTAAACATACCGACTGACTACAGAGACACATAGTGGCCACTCAAACCTTTATATTCGGTTCCGACGGTTCAAAATTGGCTGGGGGGTGTCCTCGTGGTGTAATGGTTAAAGCGATGGATTGCGGAATCGTAGTACGCGAGTTCGTACTCCAGTCGCGCTATTACGTTCACTTTCGGGCAAATACCCTCGGGAAAGGTATGAACACTCTTATCCTCCCAGCTCAGGGTTAAATAGCACCACTACTGTTATTCTAGAAGGATGGCTTTGGCCTTAAATAACCTACCAAGATTGATATGCCATTAAACAAAGAAACCAACCCACAATTGGCCAAAATGATTCCTGAAATTTCTCTTACGCCTTGATAAAGATGCATGGTTATTTCTTCTGGTTCAGGAAAATATTCCTGGTCACAAAATAGTCGTAAGCCCCGAATAAAAAGTTGAGTTTAAAAGTATCCCGGTCTTTCTCTTTTTCCGTCATTCCTTCCTTTGCAGCTTTTACAAAAAAAAAGTGATTGGGGATATGAAAAAAAAGTCAGTTACCAACACAAAAACCTTCCCACACCCCATAAATACAATAAGCTTGTGGTGAAAATAAGCTCACAAAAGGAGAAACAAAATTGTAAACATTCCAATGGATATTTCTGTGTAATTGCGAACAATACCTAAGTTTAGACTATAGACATAACTTTCGGTAATCCTACCTTGAATATGATTAGGTGGGGGTCCTCGTGGTGTAATGGTTAAAGCGATGAACTGCGGAATCGTAGTATACGAGTTCGTACTCCGGTCGCGCTATTACGTTCACTTTCGGGCAAATACCCTTGGGAAAGGTATGAACCCCCTTATCCTCCCAGCTATGGCTTAAATAGTACCACTACTGTTCTTCTAGGAGAATGGCTTTGGCATTAAATAACCTACAAAGGTTGATATGCCATTAAACAAACAAACATAAACATAAAACATTGAATATGGTTAGGTGAGAGGTCGGAAAGAAGTTATGCCTAAAGTTTTCCTGTGTAATACTCAAGCCTAACTTTTAGGTTTGTAGCAGAAAGAAATTCGTATTTTTTTTTGGCACGTAATTTAATTCGAGCGTTAGGGTCGACGCATATTTTCACCCAATCAGGATGACTTATCCTATTCAGCTCGGATCGTCTTTCCGGGCAGCACAAATTTGGGGAAGCTGCCAAACACTCTTCTTTTTCTCGGACCTTCTTCGTTCAGGACAGACGTATCACTGTCTGCTCTTCAATAGCAGCAGCAGCATCACACCACCATGAGGGAAGCAATGCACATCTTTAGGGTGTCCTCGTGGTGTAATGGTTAAAGCGATGAACTGCGGAATCGTAGTACGCGAGTTCGTACTCCAGTCGCGCTATTACGTTCACTTTCGGGCAAATACCCTTGGGAAAGGTATGAACCCCCTTATTCTCCCTCCAGCTATGGGTAAATAGTAGGACGGACTAGGTTCTTCAGCCTTGGTGAGGCAACTAGTCTAGGAGAAGGAAAACTCTGAATTCAAACCTGTTAAACTCCGCTTAAAAAAATTGACCTTGTGTCATATCCTGCCCGAGCGGAGGGGTTGGTAAATAGTACCATGAGGGAAGCAATCTAATTTATGGACCCCATGCGTCTATTCTCTTAGACCAAAGGTTCCCAGTTGAATATGAATTAGATGAATTCAATACGCCCCACACAGGAACAACTTTTAGTCGCCTCCAGTATTGGCTGTGTCGACTGCGATGCAAAATTCCTCTCCGTCACCTTAGTACATCATCTCTGGGCAACATTTTTCTGGAGACATTCACGCTTCTCACCGAAACAACCAGAACCACAAACTCACGGTGACTACAATCGTTTCTGTCCTCAAACAGTAAACACGACTTTTGCTACACTTTTGGCGACATATCACACCCACATTCAACAATGCCTTAACCTAACGATGCACATCTTCGTTCCGGCATTTAGCTGCTAAAATGCTTTCTCAACTCTATGACAACTTCATTTCGTATCCTTACCTCTTTCCTTCCTACGAGACTTGCAGCATAAACGTAAACCCTTTATTCCATGCTGCCATTAAAAACCTCCATATAAAACCTTACAGCATCTTACTTCTTCATCATCATCCTTTATTTTCCAACAACAATTAGCGAGGGAACAACGTAACCAACACGCGGAAGAATGCATAACATTTCCACGCTAAAAATAATGACAACACATTCATTCGCGAAAGGTTGAAAATTAGTGCCAGTCCAGTCGGTTGGCGAGTTAGAATACACCGACTACGCCTCTTCAGAGAAGTAAGACCCCCACCCTCCAACGAATGTCCTGGTATGACACTAAACAATCTGACGGAGATGCCATAGTAATAATGGTGCTCTGAAGAACCTCTTTATTGCCATCACTCCCAGGTCCACTCGGTCCCGGACTGGTAGCACCTAATAGGGTCCTGTCTATGGGTCAAATAGGACGAATAGAATTTAACTGTTTGACATTTAAACTATGTACTTATGCGAAACTGAGTTGTTTGGGATAATTATTTTTACATTTAATTGTGAGTAAACAAAAAACTGAGTGCTTATGCTAAACTGAATTGACTGAAATAGAACTGTTTGATCATCTGTGAGTAAATAAATGACTCATGTTTAACTGAATTGTTAGTGATCCATAGAAATACTTGGAACATTCTGTGTTGACATGCTAAACTGAATTGTTTGAAATAGAAGTGTTTGATCATTTAACTGAGTGTAAATAAATGACTCATATTTAATTGAATCATTACTTATACGTAGCAATACTTGAAACCATTCAAGGCGGTGTCCTCGTGGTGTAATGGTTAAAGCGATAGACTGCGGAATCATAGTAAGTGAGTTCGTACTCCAGTCGCGCTATTACGTTCACTTTCAGGCAAATACCCTTGAGAAAGGTATGAACCCCCTTATCCTCCCAGCTATGGGTTAAATAGTACCATTACTGTTCTTCTAGGAGAATGGCTTTGGCATTAAATAACCTACAAAGGTTGATATGCCATTAAACAAAGAAACCAGACCAAATCGAAACCATTCAAATTTCTTGACTCATGTTAAATTGAATTGTTAGAAATAGAACTGTTTGATCTTTTAACTGTGTGTATCTACAAAATGTGTTTACGAATCATATATATATATATATATATATATATATATATATATATATATATATATATATAAGAGGATTTGGCATTAAATAACCAGCAATGGTTGATATGCTATAAAACCAAAGTAAAGCAAGCTAAAATTAGTGAGCCAGATACACATATAATCACAGCAGGTTGGTTGGTTGGTTGGGTTTCATGGCATATCAAACATGTAAGTTATTTAACGCCAAATCCATTTTTATGAAAATAGTTCTATTTCAAACAATTCAGTTTAGAATAAGTACGCAGTTTAAATGGGAAAAGATTTGTATTTCAAGCTATTTTGTTTTGTCAAGCAGTTCTACAGCTAAATGTCAAAACAGTTCTATATTAAACAATTCGGTTTTGTGTAAGTAGAGTTTCAATGTCAAAAAACAGTTCCATTTCAAATTATTCAGTTTAGCATAAGTACACAGTTTAAATGTAAGTACAGTTTGATTGTCGAAAACATTTCTATTTCAAACAATTCAGTTTAGCATAAGTATGCCATTAGTTCTATTTAACCCATAGATTGGACCCTTATCACACTGGGCCAGAGTGGACCAGGGAGCAATGGCAGTTAAAGGGTACTCCGCATTCCCCAAAACCTCAGCATTACTGGAATCTCACCATCAGACTGTTTAGTGTCAAATCCAGGACACTTATTGGGGTGGGGGGACTTACCCCTCTGCAGAAGTGCAGTCAGTGTATTCTACAGCCCTAGCCGACTGGGCAATAATCACTGCAGGTAATGAAAATATATTTAGTTATAATAGATAGATAGATAGATAGATAGATAACACACTGAAAGAAAATATACATAGAGTAAAACAAAGGATTCTCAGGTAGGTTTCGTTTTTGGAGCCAGGAAGCCCCGCCAACGGGGTTTTAGATATTCTGATTGTATCTCCGGCAAGGTAAGAGCTTTTGACCCCCCAAAGGGGGTGTCCTTGGTAGAACACTAAACAGTATCTGATGATGAAGCTCCAGTCAAGATTTTTAGTTGTTTGGGTTTAATGGCATATCAACCTTGGTAGGTTATTTAACGCCAAATCCATTTTTATGAAAATAGTTCTATTTCAAACAATAAGTACGCAGTTTAAATGTAAGTACTGTTAAATTGTGAAAAACATTTCTATTTCTAGCTATTCAGCTTAGTCAAGCAGTTCTAATTGAGTTTAGTATAAGTACGGATTTTGTTTACACACAGTTAAATGTCAAAACAGTTCTATATTAAACAATTCAGTTTAGTGTAAGTACAGTTTTAATCTCAAAAAACTGTTCCATTTCAAATAATTCAGTTTAGCATAAGCACGCAGTTTAAATGTAAATAGAGTGTTTATTTTTTAGTCAAACAGTTCTAATTCAGATGATTCAGTTTAGTATAAGTACATGTTTTGTTTGCACACAGTTAAATGTCAAAACAGTTCTATATTAAATCAGTTTAGTGTAAGTACATTTTCAATGTCAAAAACAGTTCCATTTCAAACAATTCAGTTTAGCGTAAGCACACAGTTTACATGTAAGTACGGTTTAATTGTCAAAAATATTTCTATTTTAAGCTATTTAGTTTAGTCAAACAATTCAGTTTAGCATAAGTTTGTCATTAGTTCTATTTAACCCAAAGGTAGGGCCCTATCAGGTGCTACCACGCCGGGCCAGAGTGGACCTGGGAGCAATGGCAATGAAGTGGTGCTCCGCATTCCCCAAAGCTCCAGCATTACTGGAACCTCACCATCAGATTGTTTAGAGCCAGGACACTCATTGGGGGAGGGGGGCTTACCCCTCTTCGGAGGTGCAGTCATTGTATTCTACAGACCCAGCCGACTGGGCAATCCTGTTAAGAAGCTCTGTGGAGTGTGGAATACTCTTTCATTGCCATTACTCTTTGATCTACTTTGAACTGGAGAGGTGGTACTCGTTAGGGTCCCATCTATGGGTCGTATACATCTGTTAAAAATTATTTGTATTCGATTGAACCTGGGTAGGAGGGAACTCTTAAGAACCAACCATAAAAAATGTAAATATGAACATATAATAAATACAATTCTTTAACCCCAAGGCATTGAATGACTCAAGACGGTTATCATGCCTTTAAAATCAATTAGTCTATCGTTAATTGCCTAAGATGTACAAATATCAAGACACTGGATTGAAAATTGATTTTAAACTTCTTAAATAGATAAGGTAGATGTCTGAACATTCTTATGATTGTTATATCAAGCGTATGGTTGCAAGGAAAGAACAAAATGCTGAGTTGCAAATAAAACGGCAAGAAGGCACGTGAAAAAAATTTAACAACTGTATTAACAAAAAGAACAAAATGTTCAAATAATAATGTTGGTGAATATGAAAATGTGTGTGAAATTGAGAAGTAAAATGTTCAATTGTTATATTGGTAGGAATGAATTAATTTTAGGAAATTTGACGTGTGTTGAATGGTAGAGGAATTGAGGAATAAAAATATTCCAATATTTGTGTTGATAGGGGTGAGTTACAAACTTACGTGTTCAACTAAAGTCGACAGGGAAGGAGAAACGTCGACGTTGAAAAGGTGGAATGTTGGTGTAGGGCTTGTGATTCTTGGGTCAAACTGCTTCCATCAAAAGCTGCAGTAGGAAGGTTAAGGCGAGTGTTGGGTGATGTTGAATGATGCAGGAGTCGCTGGGCGATATTCTAACGTCTGGCTGTGTGTTCTTTCTGTTTGGACATCGAAAGAATCTTGTCTTTTATGGTTCTCCCTTCCTTAAATCGGATCAACTTTGGGGTTTCTTCATTTTTTTGTATGTTCAAGCTGGTCATCCTGCTTTTGCTTGGCCATATGCGGGGGTCCATAGGAGTACATCACTGATGAGTTTGTCCTTGCTTCTCCAGCAGTGTCCTGCGTGTCTGGTTCGTCTAACTTGTATAGTTTTCGTGATAGGAGGCAGGTGGCCGTACAGTTGGTGTCTTGTGGGTGTTGTTGCCAGGACTTGTTCAATATTGCTCTCATAATTCTTGTGTAATTGCTGTCTAGTTTCTTCTTCAGTCGTTTAGTTAGCGTCCAAGTAGTGCATCCATATAGTAGTATCGATACAACCGCTGCCTGGAAGAAACTGCGTTTCATTTTATCGGTCAGGTCTGATTTCCATATGATCAAGAGCCTATCGATAGCTGTCCATGCTTTCGTTAGTTGTGTGTCGATGTCTTTTTCGGTTGATGAGACGCTACTTCCTAGGTAGGTGAATTTGTCTACTAGTTTCAGAGAGGCTCCGTCTAGTGTGGTAATGTCGCCTGTTTGGTTGTAACACATATATTCAGTTTTGTGTGCATTGACATGCAAGCCAATGCCTGCGGCGGCTCGTTCCAAACTATGCAGTAGTGTCTCGGCTTGGTTAGGCGTATTCGCCAGTAACGCTATGTCATCGGCGTAGTCGGCGTCGGTAATTGTTTTTGCCGGGTACCTTCTGCTTCTTTTCTTTGTCAGCTCGAAGCCATTTTCTCTGATTTTGTCGATCGAAGTTCTAAGCATGTAGTCTAGACAGATGATAAAGAGGTATGGGGCTAGCATGTCTCTGTGTAGTACTCCTGCAACAATGTCGAAGTATTCTGTGTCTCCATCTGGTGAACGTACTTTCACTTTAGTGTTTCTGTAGAGAATGGTTATTGCTGCTACGGGTCTTTTTTTTAAAATTCTATTGTACTTTGTACTGGATAGGAGTGTACAAAAAAAACAAAAAAACAAAAAGAAAACGCACTTTTTATCGGCAATTTTGATAAATTCTCGGTAAAAGTTCTTATTTTCTATGAGACGCTTTTTACATTGGTTCTTTTGCGGGCCTTCGTAGAAAAAAAATACATCGCCCAATGAAAAACCACATTAACAAAAAATCAAGTCGCGAAAAGTATTATTTTAATGAAATACTTTTTTTTAAAAATCTAATACGACAAATTTATTTAATATTTTTTTCTTTAATTAGTTAAATCCCAGTCACCCGCAGTGAATGGAAGAATTTAATCTAAACGAGCCAATTTCCAAGTTCTCTTTTTCTCTTTAACCATATCCTTACAAAATTATGCAACGAAAACGAATAAAGAAAACCAAACAGGTAGAAGAATAATATGGTACATTATTTTAGTTTTTTGAACTAAAAAAATAAGGTATCTAGACAAACCATTATTTTTTTAAATTCAAAGAAATCTAATTTTCCAAGGAATAATCTTTAAAAAAAATGATTTTTACATTTTTTTAAAGATAATTCCATTGTTTAAAAAAAATCTAATACGACAAATTTATTTAATATTTTTTTCATTAATTTGTAAAATCCAAGTCACCCGCAGTGAATGGAAGAATTTAATCAAAACGTAGTTGGGTTTGGTTTCTTTGTTTAATGGCATATCAACCTTGGTAGGTTATTTAATGCCAAAGCCATTCTCCAAGAATAACAGTAGTGGTACTATTTAACCCATGACTGGGAGTATAAGGGTGTTTATACCTTTCCCAAGGATATTTGCCCGAAAGTGAACATAATAGCGCGACTGGAGTACGAACTCGCTTACTACGATTCTGCAGTCCATCGCTTTAACCATTACACCACGAGGACACCACTCCATCATTTAGAGACAAATGAACAAAATGGTTTTGACGTATGACAAACAATAAAGAAATGCAAAAACGTATCTTCTAATTTTGAATAAAATTATCTTTTCAAAGAAACCTCATTTTTTATTGCTTTAAATACCGAAATCTTTAATCAAAAACCGATAATTAGCCGATTTAGAAGGAATAAAAAAAAACGTGCTTTTGTAGGTTCGGGTTTTTGTACGCACCTTGTATTGAACCACCGAAAGACCTATTAAAACAAAATCTCGCGAGAAGATAGCTTGTGTAGAAGCTAAAAAAAGAGGTGTGAGTCTCATTTTTAAACACTCAGCGAAAAATGTAAAAAAATTGATTTAATTTAGCTTTAGCTCTATAGCGGTTTGTGGGAATTAATTAATTTCCCTAACACTATATTTTTTAAGGCACACAAATGAATTACGAGACTTTTCTTTAACAACACACAACAGCGAAAGTTTTTATTTGCAGCTTTGAGGAGGTTTGTTCTTGGTGCTGCAAGACTCGCGGTGTTTAGGCTTGCTGGATGTTTGAGACGAAATGGCTTAGCGGGATGCTGGTAATGGCAGCGTGTCGTTGGGCGTGTGAGGGAAGTATTCAAAGTCACAGTGTAGTTTTGTGTCGAGAGCGGAGTGGCGCTCGGATCGACATAGTAAATTTTTGTGGTGCTTGTGGAAGGCATGCTGAACGTATCTAATTCATATTCAACTGGGATTCCTTGGTCTAAAATATTAGACGCAAAGAATCCATAAATTAGAAGGTTCCCTCGCTGTGCTGCTGCTAGGGTTAAAGCCACAGTGATATGTCCGCACTGGGTGGCTTGTTTAGCTATAAGGCATCGCTAAGCAGGGGCGACCAGAGACACGTCCGTTCTGGTCGCTGTCTCAAGCCAAAGAGAGTGTGTTTGGCCGCTCACCCGTTTTGCTAGCCGGAAATGAAGGTCCGGGCTGAATGGGATAAGTCATCCTGATTGGGTGAAATTCAGTGTTGAATTAAATAGCGCGCCAAAACAAAATATGAGATTTTCCTCTTCTCTATAGCTACAATGAAAGTTTTGATTTTCGAAGCTACAATTTGTTTGAAAGAGAAAGAGCGAGAGAGAAAGAAAGAGAGAAAAGCAAAGAAAACAAAAAAACAAAACAAGAAACGTAATGACATTAAACCTTAAAAATTGATGGAGAAACTAACTTGGCAGTTTCTAGAGCGAATAAATCGGATTTTAAATCAAATCCCAGGCCGACAATACTCGAGATCGGACTTCTGTAACAGCTTGCGATAGAATAAGTCTCCCCACAAAAAAGATCTTTTCTTTCTTCTTTTTCTTTCTTTTCTTCTTCTGGCGTTAGGATAAATCTTCACTCTGAATAATCGTCTTTGCTTTGCTTTCTTCTTCTTGTTTTAGTATAAGTCTCCCCTTCGAACAACCTTTTTCCTTTCTTCTTTTTCTTTCTTGTTTCTTCAGTTTGAGTTAAAATAAGTCTCCCCTCTGAACAATATTCTTTCTTTTCTTCTTTTTTTCTTTTTTATTTCTTCGTCTACTTCTGTCATGAAAATAAGTCTTCCCTCTCAGTAATAGTCTTTCTTTTCTTCTTTTTCTTCCTTGTTCTTCTTCTTCTTCTTCTTCTTCTTCTTCTTCTTCTTCTTCTTCTTCTTCAAGCGTTGAAATAAGTCTACCCTCAAAAAGATGTTTCTTTTCTTTCTTCTTTTTCTTGCGTTAAAATAAGTTTCCCCTCTAAATAATCTTCTTTCTTTTCTTTCTTCTTGTTTCCTCCTCCTCCTCCTACTCTCCTCCACTTTGCCTTTGTACTTGTGTTTGAGATTATAAAAGAATAACGAATAACAAAGGAATTATTATGCGCGGGAGAAGCTATATATATATATATATATATATATATATATATACACACATTTGGTAATTAAATTTTTCTTGGCAAAAATCCCAAACCAAAAATTACAGAGGATTGATCGGGTACCCCGCCTAAACCATTATTCAAATTTGCTTCAAGTTTGTTCTGTTCCCTTCACCTTCTGTCTCCGAGAAAGATAGAAAACTCACCTTCCTTACGCTTTGTTCAACTGGCAATATCTGGAAAATGTTTTGTCATTAGTATGTCACGATAGCAGAGGAAAAAAAAAAGGTTGGGTGAACGCGCACTTGATTAACCTAATTTCCCTTAATTAACTTAATTGCTCAGGCAGTACCAACGAGAAGCCATCAAAGACATAGACAACCTTGTCAGGAACCAATAAGTTTATATATATGGCCACTGACTAAGTGTATAGAAAAAAGCTAGACGGAAATTGCACAAGAATGCCTCGCGCTATATCGAGCAAATTCTGGAAGCTCCATTCAACAAAGCAGCAGCTGTACGGACACTTACCTCCCATCTAAAAACCATCCAAATTAGATGAACAAGACGTGCGAGAGAAATAAAGACGAACTCATACGCGACGTTACCCTATGGACCCCTTATCACAGAAGAGCAAGTGTTGGACGACCAGCTAGAACAACAACAGCTCTGTACGGACACAAGATGTAGTCTAGAGGACTAGCCGGAAGCGATGGATGATAGAGACGAATGGCTAGAAAGAGTTAAGGAAATCTGTGCAAGAATGGATGATAGAGACGAATGGCTAGAAAGAGTTAGGGAAATCCGTGCAAGCGTTTTTCTTCCAGTCATATGAATTGGTCATACAAGGCTTACTCACTCTTTAATTCTGAAACAGAAACCACAACCACAGTGTTCAACTTGCCAGACAACTTGCACTATTAAACACATTCTTATAGAATGCAGAACTTTCACTGTTATCAGAAAGCGATTTTTCAAAGTAAATAACTTAACCGATCTGTTCGAGAACGTCAAAATAGATGACATTCTGTCCTTCTTGAGAGAGACAGAGTTGTACCAAAAAATATGACAACTTAAAACTGGTTAATCTTGTACAAACAAATGAAATCCTGCTAATAGAAAATTCTACCTACCTTAATATTCGTTTTGAAATCTTTGGTTGAATGTATGTATATATCGACAGAATTTGGCGTTAAATGACCTACAAAGGTTGATATGTCATAAAACCCAAACAACCAACCAACCAACCGTGCAAGCGGCACGATATGATATATATATATATATATATATATATATATATTTCATCATACAACGTGTGAAAGCACATGCGATACCCTGCCCTCATCAGCAGCCAACCAGGGGTGATAACACAGTTTCGCTAGCTCAAGGCGGTACTGCCACTCCTGGTGCTACCAAGCAGCTTTTGCCACCGGATAGGATATTTAAAAGAATTGTATATATATATATATATACGCCAGATCAATTAAAAGCAGAGATTACATTGGACGTTCATCTTCATTTTTAGTGTGCAATTTGTGATTATTAAAAACGCGTTTACTTTCGGCCGTTGATGTCATTACGCGTTTACAGTAACCGTTTCTTGATGTTACGTAATCACAAGGGAATGGTGGTTCCGCGTGCATTTCATTCATGCCGAAAACTTCAAGATAATTCTGACAGAATTATCGTAAAGATTCGTTAGGTGAAAACTTGGTAGGTTGTTTCTGGCTCTTTTAGTTGTGTACATATATATGTATATATACAAAAAACGTAAATAATTAAAAAAAAACATTCAAACTACAAACACTAGTAAATTAAAATCTCATTAAATACCCATTATATAACTGTTTTGATATTTAACTGTGTGTAAACAAGAAAGTAGAGTTATACTAAACTGAATTGTTTGTAACTTTTATCAAAATGACTTAAGTAAAAAAAGTAAAGTTGGCGACCTTAGTCGAGGGTGATCTGAAGGCTCCTTTTTCATTAGCTACTACACCGAGGTGTAAGTGAGGGTACTACTCCATTCCCTGGATTGCTCCACTTTACCTTTGATCATTACCTTATAATGCTGAGTATTAAGCAAGGCGGCATCAAGTACCATTTTTTAAGTCTTTAGTATGACTTAATCTGGGATTTAACCCCGGTCTCCCGGACGATTGGCTTAATTCGGCGTTAAATGACCCGGAAAGGATTATTAATACGCCGTAAAATAAACCAACCAATCAACCATTCTGTTTAAGGCACTGCTGATTACGCGAACAGATAAAATTGCTAACTTCACAAATCGTTTTAATTGGTATTTCGGTCTACTCTGCTTCCCTTGCTGCTCTAAATTCATTGATTATTGCAGGTTTTGTGCAATAAAGTTATATGAATGAATCAAACACCACAATTTCAACTAATGGACACTTTAGGACCCACAAGGGACTGTTGAACACCACGAAAACCCACCAGGGAGTTACACTCTGGGGTGAATTATCAGTGCTGGGTTTCATTGGGTCATTCTTTCTTTAAAACACAATCAATGCTCAACGTGTGTGTACATTTTTGTGGGATATATATATATATATATATTGGTAGCATTTCTTTATAAATACACATTTGATTGAATATAATAGATATTTTCGTCTACATTTTTTTTTTTTTGTTAATCCTTTCGAATTGCAATATTGATCTTATGATATTCGGCTGGAATTGATTAATAAATCATCCATGATTAGATATTTCGCAAGTACTTTCGGCCCAACTTTGGGCCATCATCAGAGGAGGATGTATAACAAAAGTGATGTAACTTTTGTATGTACATTACTACTTTGTGGGTTTGTGGCGAACCAAGTGCAATATAAAATGGACAGTGCTCAATATCTAGGATAGAACTATTATATAATGATAACAAATAAATATATATTAGATATATATATTTAATGTCATGGCATTAACTCTCTCTCTCTCTCTCTATATATATATATATGTATATCAGGTTAAGTGGTCGTGCATTTACCGTGACTGGTTAATTTGACATCGCTTATGTGCAATATGGACCGATGGCCCGGTGGTAATGTTTGGGCTCCGCATTCTGTGGTTGCTAGTTCGATCTCTAGTGGTGGAGATCATGGTATACACTGCTGATGAGACCCAATAAGGTCGAAACAGCTGGTCTGTGTTCCGTGTGTCACATGTAGGTGCTTGCCGAATTTTCTAGTCATGGTATTTCAATATATATATATATATATATATATAGAGAGAGAGAGAGAGAGAGAGAGAGAAATGGTAGATTTTGGTGAATCTGAAAAGATGATGAAAATAAGGGAAAAGTGGATAAATCAGACACTTACAACTGGTTTAGTGGTAATATTTCGTTTTTTTTTTCACAGAAGAACTTCTTCAGATAAAATTTTTTTTTTGAGTTTTTAGCAATTGAGGTGATGGAGGAAATAAAGTTATAAAAGGAGTGTAAGGGTCTAAAGAAAAGGGACAGATAGAGGAAGAATAGGGAGGAAAATATATATGGGTTTAAAAACTCTCCTCCTCTCATATTTCCCTCTTTCTCATAAAAATTAATCCAACTCTATCTTTCAAATCTCTGATGTAATCTGATACATTAACACATTGGATGCCATCTAGCCTCCACCACCTACATAGACAGTCACAATCAATAACCCCTTCAACCATCACTTAAACCCATATCTATTTCTCTTTCAATATTTCACAAGTGTATGGAAACAATAACTGTATTAGTTAGCAAACAAATCAAATGAAATTTACCGTCAAAGCGTGTAAACAAATGATTGATGTTAAACTGTTACTGTTACATAGAAATACTTGAAACCATTTAACGGTGAGCAAAAAAATGAACTCAGACTCATTCAAAAATATCTACAAAAATATGTTTACAAATCATATATTTAACATATATATATATGTATAAAGAGAATTTGGCATCAAATAACCTACAACGCTTGATATGCCATAAAAACCAACTAAACCAAATCATATTTATTTAATATATATGTATAAAGAGAATTTGGCATGAAATAACCTACAATGGTTGATATGCCATAAAAACCAAATCATATTTATTTAATATATATGTATAAGAAGGATTTGGCATTAAATAACCTACAATGGTTGATATGCCATAAAAACCAAATCATATTTATTTAATATATATGTATAAGAAGGATTTGGCATTAAATAACCTACAATGGTTGATATGCCATAAAAACCAACCAAACCAAATCCAATATACCTAATATATATGTATAAAGAGAATTTAGCATGAAATAACCAACAATGGTTGATATGCCATAAAACCAAACTTAACCAAACCAAACCAAATCATATTTATTTAATATATATGTATAAAGAGAATTTGGCATTAAATAACCTACAATGTTTGATATGCCATAAAACCAAACCAAACCGTAATTTATTCATATATTTCACCGAGCTCATATGTGATGTACTCCTGTGGACCCCGTCACATGGCCGAGCAAAGGCAGGACAACCAGCTCGAATCTACATGCAGCAGCTCTGTGCCGATACGGGATGTAGCCCTGAAGATCTGCCGGAAGCAATGGACGATAGGGTTGGGTGTCGTGAGGGGTCAGGGATATCCGTGCCGATGGCGCAACAGGATAATAATATATTTCACATAAAGGCTCAGTATTGTAAGTCAAAATGTGTTTGTTTACATGTACATTTACCCGTTTGGTAGGGATGTAAAGGTATATGGAATGAACGTAAAATTTGTTTGTTTGATTGCTTTTTTTGGGGGGGGTTATGGCATATCAACCTTTGCAGGCTATTTAATGACAAATCCATTTTTATACACAGTCAACCGTTCTATTTCAAACAATTCAGTTTAGCATAAGCACGCAGTTTAAATATCAAAACAGTTCTATTTCAAACAATTTTGTTTAGCATAATACACGGTCTAGTTCTATTTGACCCATAGATAGGACTCTATCAAGTGCTACCACTCCGGGACAGAACTGACCTGGAAGCGATGGCAATGAAAGGGTACTCCTCATTACCCAAAGTTCTAGCATTACTGGAACCTCAACATTAGATTGTTTAGTGTCATATCAAGACACTCATTGGGGAGTCTTACCCTCTGCATAGGTGCAGTCGGTGTATTCTCCACTGGACTGGGCGATGAACGTAAAAGTCACCACTGATATATATATATATATATATATATCCTAATCTAATATCTACCAGCATTCACGGTTACCAGAAAAAAAGAAAAAAAAAACCGCCAGGAACAAGAGATAAAATATCTCGAATCACCGCCCGGGGGAAAAAAGAAAAAATATTATTGGACAAAAAGAAAGAAAAGGCCAACCCCGTCACACCACTTGAAAAAAATCAAGAGATATGCAGTCAGTTGGTCAAAAGAAAACTAAAACCTTCCGTAAACACTGCAATGCTATAAATTACTAGAGTGCTCAAAACGAGTGGAGCCAATTATATATATATATATATATATATATATATGTGTGTGTGTGTGTGTGTGTGTGTGTGTGTGTGTAGTTAGGCAGCAGTTGTTCATTTAAGTTTGTTTCATCAAATAATAAAGACAAATTTTTTTATATGATTTATTTAAGATCCGTTCAAGTTTTCTGATAAATGTCTTAGTTTCAGGTTGGAACAGGTTAATGAATTTCCCTTGTGTAAGGTGTGTTTGTTTTTTTAAAAAAGTTTGGAAGTTTTTATATATATATATATATATATATATATATATATATATATATATATATATATATATATGTGTGTGTGTGTGTGTGTGTGTGTATGTATGTATCAGTGGTGACTCTTATTTGATGGCTATATGAAAACGTTGGTTTTTCATTCAGAGTGACGAAATGAAATGAATATATAATAGCCGAATGACGGTCTTTTGATTTTTTCTTCCAATTATATATATATATATATCATCATCATCATCATGTCACGCTATCAGCACGGATATTCCTGACCCTCTCTCACCACCTATCCCTATCAACCATTGCTTTCGGCAGATCCTCAGGGCTACATCCCGTATCGGCACAGAGCTGCTGTATGTAGGTTCGAACTGGACGTCCCGACTTTGATCATCCATGTGAAGAGGTCCACTGGAGTACATCACTCACGAGCTCATCCCTACTTCTCCAGCAATGCCCTGGGTGTCTGGTTCGTCTAATTTTGATAGTTTTTATGATGGGTGGTTGGTGGCAGTATACCTGCTGCTTTGTGGGGTGCTGTCTCTAGGACCTAATCAATATTACTCGCAGCATTCTTGTGTAATTGCCGTCAAGCTTTTTCTCCATCCGTTTTGTCAGCATCCATGTGGTGCATCCTTATAGCAGTATCGACACGATCGCTGCGTGGAAGAAACTGCGCTTCATTTTAACGGTCAGGTCTGACTTCCATATGACCGAAAGTCAATTGATAGCTGTCCATGCCTTTGCTAGTCGCGTGTTGATGTCTGTCTCGGTTCATGAGACACTGCTCCCTTGGTAGGTGAACTTATCAACAAGTTTCTGTGTGTGTATATATATATATATATATATTCTTAAACTCTTTCTTTTTTACCCTTTCTTTTTATATGAAGTAGTTTTTATATGCTCAGTTAAGAATCACCTAGCGTTAAACAAGTTGGTCGAGCTATTGAATAAGCAATTATTCGGATGTACAAAACTAATTAATTTATAAAATCATCTCCAATAATCTAAACATCCTTAGAAATAAAGTGGAACAGTCTGAATCCTCTGAGAAGTACTTGCACACACCTAAGACACAGAACTAATTGTTAAGATGTGAGATTGTGAAAATATTTTGACATACACAGGCGAATATTTTGATAGTCCGAACGGGAAAAACAATTTGGCTAATATACAAAAAGATTAATGGTAAACTTTAAACTTGCAAATACTTTTAGGTAATTGTTTTTCTTCCTGATCATAAACTGCTATTTTTATGTGTGCCTGAATAAAACAAATTTTATATTGTTGTACCAATCATATTCCAGAAAAAGAAATAAATTTTTAAAAGTTAATGAATACCTAATTGTATTATGAGTGGACGTGTAAATTAGTCTGAAATGACCTTTATAGTGCACTTAGTGTTTTCGGATTTACACTCCTATATTTTAAAATGGCCGTGATACCACTTGTTCCTGAAACAAAGATGGTAATGTCGATAAACTAATCAGTCTCGAGAATCAATCATAAAGGAAAATCACGTGATTTGTGCCCACAACTACGTCCGCAACTTTGATTTTGTCCCGCGCATTTGGAGCCGACCGCATGACAAGGATTGCCTATATATACTTTTGTCTTCCAAGAACTCATTCTCTCCATTTTGACTAACACACACACACACACTCACTCACTCTCTCTCTCTCTCTCTCACACACACACACACACACATATTTTGATTTTCAGAGACAGCACTCTTTCTGTCTTCATTTCGACTTCCAGAAACAGCTTGACCGTGCCACTTAGTAAGACACAACTCAATACACGTAACATGTGTGCGCATGCATTCTGCGACCTTTTTCTTTCCTGTTCTGCCTTTTCGGTTAGACTTGTTCCAGCCTCGAACACAGCCTCAGAAATTTCGTCAAATCCCGAAAGAGACTAACAACCAAGATGGGAGAAGTCATGTTCCTCCTAGAATACATGGCTATATTTCTGTATATTGATACCTCGCATGAAATACTTAGTCAACATACATTTTATAGTCGACAGGACACTTTTAATATTTAGTCTTTCACCATTATATTCATATCAGTTACATACACACACGCACAGAGGAATATTTAACAGACTATATTAGAATATTCGTAATGTTTTGTAATGTTTCCTTTTATGTATTTGTTGATATATAAATTTAATTTTGTTTGTATTGCTTTGTTTTGAATGTTCTTTTGTCTGCGTTGTTTACATCGTTTGCTTTTCAATAATGAGCAAACATAAATTGTGGAACTAAATACCAAACATTCACCACAGTATCAAGAAAAGAAACAGGAAGGGGACTCACCAACATTGAAGATAGCGTGGATGCATCAATATTAGGACTTGATCACTACATTAAAAAAACAAAAACAAAGAAAGCAAAGAAATATCACTGACAACATGACAAACAGAAAAAAAAAAAGGAAAAAACAGAAATGGGAAGAAAAACAACTGTATGGATATTTCAAGAAACAAACTGGCGAGATGGCACACGAGAAGACCAGGACATGGTTACGAAAGGGAAACCTCGAAAGGGAAACTGGATCTCTTGTTGCAGCAGTACAAAACAATACCATAAGGACCAATGAAAAAGTGAATATTTATAATACCCAACAGAATTGCAAGTGTAGATTATGTGGTTGGTTGGTTGGTTGGGTTTATGGCATGTCAACCTTTGTAGGTTATTTACCGCTAAATCCATTTTTATGCAAACAGTTCAATTTCAAACAATTCGTTTAAGCTGAAGTACGCAGTTTCGATGTCAAAACAGTTCTATTTCAAACAGTTCCCTTTAGCATTAGTACACGATTTAATTGTCAAAGATATTTCTATTTAAAGCTATTCAGCTTAATCAAACAGTTCTAATTCAAACAAATCAGTTCAGCATAAGTACGCAGTTTAGTTGTGTTTAAATCCATTTTATACAAATAATCAGTTCTATTTCAAACAATTCAGTTTAGTATGAGTACATAGTTTAATTATCAAAAACATTTCTATTTCAAGCTATTCAGTTTATTCAAACACTTCTAATTCAGCCAATTCAGTTTAGTATAAGCAGAGATTTTGTATACACACAGTTAAATATTAAAACAGTTCTGTATTAAACAATTCAGTAGAGTTTCAATGTCAAAAACAGTTTCATTTCAAATAATTCAGTTTAGCATAAGTATGCAGTTTAAATGTAAGTACGTTTTGATAGTCAAAAACATTTCTATTTCAAGCTATTCAGTTTAGTCAAACAGTTCTAATCCAAACAATTCAGTTTAGCATAAGTACGCAGTTTATTTCTTTTTAACCCATCGATAGGGCCCTATCAGGTGCTACAATTTCAGGCCAGAGTGAACTGGGAACATTAGCAATGAAGGGGTACTCTGCATTCCCCAAAGCTCCAGCATTACTTGAACCACACCATTAGATTGTTTAGTGTCATATCACGGACACTCGTAGGGAGTCTTACCGCCTGTTCTGATTCCGTTAGCCATAACCGGGTACAAGGAATCAGAGCAGGCGACCCCCGTGGTTTCAATAAAGGACGTAGTTCGAAGTTCCGTGAAGGTTCCCGAGTTCGACAAACACCTGAAGAAGGCCGGAGGTCATATCGGCCGAAACGTTGTGGAAATAACAATAAAGATGAAGACAAGAGTCCGAAAAAATTTAGTGATAAAAATCAACAAGCTTCGTCTCAGAAATTTAGACAACTGGAATTGAGATGATCCAAACTAAGAGTATTTCTGAGATTGTCCAGAATCCTCAGAAGGTTTGTTTGTTTGTTTGTTTGGATTTTATCGCATATCAACCTTTCTAGGTTATTTAATGCCAAATCCATTTTTATACAAATAAACAGTTCTATTTCAAACAATTTAGTTTATCATGAGTAAACAGTTTAGTTGTCATAAAGATTTCTATTTCAAGCTATTCAGTTAAGTCAAACTTTTAATTCAAACTAGTTAGTTTAATATAAATATAGCTTTTGTTTACACACAGTTAAATGTCAAAACAGTTCTATTTCAAACAATTCAGTTTGGCATAAGTATGCAGTTTACATGTCAAAAGCAGTTCTATTTCTAACTATTCAATTTGCATAATTACACGGCTTAAATGTGAAAACAGTCTATTTCAAGCAATTCAGTTCAACTCAAGAACATAGTTTAGTTCTATTTGACCCATAGATGGGACCCTATCTGGTGTAACCACTCTGGGTCAGAGTGGACCTGGAAGCAATGGCAATGGTGAGGTACTCCACATTCCCCAAAACTCTGGTATTACTGGAACCTCACCATCAGACTGTTTAGCATCATATCAAGGACACTCGTTGGCGCGGAGGGTCTTATCTTATGCAGTTGGTGTATTCTATAAGAAGCAGAAGGTACCCCGCAAAAACAATTACCGACGCCGACTACGCCGATGACATAGTGATACTGGCAAATACACCCAACCAAGCCGAAACACTACTGCATAGTTTGGAATGAGCAGCCGCAGCATAGGCCTCTATGTCAATGCACACAAAACGGAATATATGTGCTATAATCAAACGGGTGACATCTCCACTCGAGACGGAACCCCTCTTAAACTAGTAGACAAATTCACTTACCTAGGAAGCAGCGTCGCATCAACCGAAAAGGACATCGACACGAGGTTAACGAAAGCATGGACAGCTATCAATAGGCTATCGATTATATGGCAATCAGACCTAACTGATAAAATGAAACGCAATTTCTTCCAGGCAGCGGACGCATTGATACTGCTATATGGATGCACTACATGGACTCTAACAAAACGGCTGGAGAAGAAGCTAGACGGCAATTACACAAGAATGCTGCGAGCAATCTTGAACAAGTCCTGGCGGCAACACCCAACAAGACACCAACTGTACGGTCACTTGCCTCCTATCACGAAAACTATTCAAGTTAGACGAACCAGTCATGCAGGACACTGCTGGAGAAGCAGGGACGAACTCATAAGTGATGTACTCTTATGGACACCCACATATGGCCGTGCAAAAGCAGGACGACCAGCACGAACATACATTCAACAACTATGTGAGGATACGGGATGTTGTCCAGAAGACCAGCCTGAGGTGATGAACGACAGGGAAAAGTGGCGAGAGAGGGTCAGGTATATCAGTGCTACCAGCACGACATGATGATGATGATTCCTCTAGCTCACTGTGCAATATAATTGACTGGTATCATTTCAAGACTAAAAAGAAATTTATTGAAATTTGGCAGGTGAACTCCTTCCCCCTCAAGGAGAGTTTAATTTTATTTGTTGGTGATGGAGCAATGAGTTATTATAATGTTTTGATAATCATACTGGGTCGAGCAGAATGATCCCTCAGGTTTGGAACATCAATAAACAAAAGGTAGCTATAGTGTCGAAGAAAAAATTTAATTTAAGAAGGAAAAGTTTGGTTTGGTTTCTTTGTTTAATGGCATATCAACCTCTGTGGGTTATTTAATGACAAAGCCATTCTCCTAGAAGAATAGTAGTGTTACTATTTAACCCAGAGCTGGGAGGATAAGGGGATTCATACCTTTCCCAAGGGTATTTGCCCGAAAGTGAATGTAATAGCAGGACTGGAGTACGAACTCGCGTACTACGATTCCGCAGTCCATCGTTTAACCATTACACCACGGGGACACCCCCAAGAAGGAAAAATATTCAACAATTCGTTTTGTTATTGAAGTCATTTTCCATTAAAGAATATGTTATCCAAACTTTTTTCCTCACCAATAATGCAAGTTTATGGTTCAGTAGATGGGGTTCTTTAGCTTTGGCTAGGCAACTAGCCTTAGAGAAAGAAAACTTTTGTAAGGCTCCAGTTATAGAATTCTGGGAAGTATGGTATCACCCTCTCATTGTCAATACTTTCAGGTCAATTTGAACCTTGTTGGTTATTTAAAGAGGATTTGGCATTAAATAATCTATAGATCTGTTTGAAAATTATTGATTGGTTCGTTGGTTGGTTGGGTTTTATGGCATATCAACCATTGGGGTTTATCTTATGCCAAATCCTCTTTATACATATATATTGAATATATATGGTTTGGTTTGGTTTGGTTTTATGGCATATCAACTGTTGCTGGTTATTTAATGCCAAATCCTCTTTATAAATATATATCAAATATATATGGTTTTGTTTGGCTTTATGGCATATCAAACATAGTAGGTTATTTAATGCCAAATCCTCTTTATACATATATATATTAAATATATATGATTTGGTTTGGTTTGGTTTTATGGCATATCAACCATTATAGGTTATTTAATGCCAAATCCTCTTTATACATATATATATTAAATATATATGATTTGGTTTGGTTTGGTTTTATGGCATATCAACCATTGTTGGTTATTTAATGCCGAATCTGCTTTATACATATATTCAATATATATTATTTAGTTTGGTTGGGTTTTATAGCATATCAACCCTTGTAAGTTATTTAATGCCAAATCCCCTTTATACAGATATATTAAATATGATTTGTTTATACAATGCCACCAAACCAAACCAAACCAGTAGAAATAACTAGTTTACTGTGGAAAAGAATGCAAAAGAAAAAATCTTACAACAGTGTATGTAACACACTTAGAATAGAAAGGTGTATAATGGTTTACAGGGTACACTTGGCAATGACGAAGAAAAAACAAAAAAAAATAAATGGAAAGCAGACAAACATTTCTGGTATTCTTAAAACTAAGGTGAGTTGCAATATTTTAGGAACATGAGGCACAATTTGGCAACACTGGACACTTTTGCCGAGTTTTTGAAGATGATGACCCACACTGGACTGTGATATGTCAGGCTTGTTTGATACTCACTGAGTGCTTTTTGCTGGATATGGAGCATGACCTCAGAACCCATAATTTTTGGCCAACCTGACTTTGCCTGATTATTGAGCTTCTTGCTGCCTGATTGGTTTATTTTGGTTTTACGGCATATCAACCATTTTAGGTTATTTAATGCCAAATCCTCTTTATACATATATATTAAATATATAGGATTTGGTTGGGTTGGGTTTTCTGGCATATCAACTATTGTAGGTTATTTAATGCCAAATCCTCTTTATACATATATATTAAATATATAGGATTTGGTTTGGTTGTCTTTTATGACATATCAACTATTGTAGGTTATTTAATGCCAAATCCTTTTTATACAGATATATTAAATATATATACACATATTGTATACACATTTTGTCAATAAACACATGATCAAACAGTTTTATCTTTTAAAATTACAATTCAGCATAAGTCATTTGTTAGCAATCAGTTTAAATGTCAAACAGTTCTATGTGACCAATTGATTGGAATTCTATCTGGTGCTACCATTTAATATATATGTATAAAGAGGATTTGGCATTAAATAACCTACAATAGTTGATATGCCATAAAATCCAACCAAACTAAATCATTTATATTTAATATATATGTATAAAGAGGATTTGGCATTAAATAACCTACAATGGTTGATATGTCATAGAACCCAACCAAACCAAATCATTTATATTTAATATATATGTATAAAGAGGATTTGGCATTAAATAACCTACAATAGTTGATATGCCATAAAATCCAACCAAACTAAATCATTTATATTTAATATATATGTATAAAGAGGATTTGGCATTAAATAACCAACAACGGTTGATATGCCATAAATCCAAACCAAACCAACAGTTATGGGTATTTCTTAAACAAAGTTTAAGGCAACTATTTCGTATTTCTTTTTCTTTCTATATTATAACAAAAGCATTTTGTCTTTCTATTTCTGCTTAAAAGGTTACCAGGTGAAGTTCAAACTTTACCTGGAAAAACTTTTTGCCAAGTAATATGATATCCATACTAAGAATATAGCGCTGAATGCTTAAATAACAGGATCTTTATCATCAGAAGCCTTGACATTTAAAAGCTTACATACGTACATATATATTCAAGTACAAGTACGAGACTGATACATGCTCTTATAATTTGCTAAATTTCGAACTTTGTAATATTCAGTCTTTGTGATTAATATTCTGCAGTGAATTAAGTGCATTAAAATGGAAGGAGATTATGCTAAAAAATGAATAGCTATTCTATAAAATAATTGACTTTTTTTCACCACTATCTATCTATCTATCGGTTGGTTGGTACTATTTACCAACCCCTCCGCTCGGGCAGGATATGACACAAGGTCAATTTTTAAGCGGAGTTTAACAGGTTTGAATTCAGAGTTTTCCTTCTCCTAGACTAGTTGCCTCACCAAGGCTGAAGAACCTAGTCCGTCCTACTATTTACCCATAGCTGGAGGGAGAATAAGGAGGTTCATACCTTTCCCAAGGGTATTTGCCCGAAAGTGAACGTAATAGCGCGACTGGAGTACGAACTCGCGTACTACGATTCCGCAGCTCATCGCTTTAACCATTACACCACGAGGACACCACCGGTTGGTTGGTTGTTTTGTTTTATGGTGTATCAACCCTTTTTCGGGTATTTTAATGCCGAATTAAATTTCAAACAATTTAGTTAAGTATAGTTTTTGTTCGCAAACCGTTAATTTAACTGTTCAAAACGGTTCAGAAAAATGTCAAAATAGTTCTATTTCAAACAATTCAGTTTAACATAAGTACACAGTTTAGTTCTATTTAAAAACAGTTCTATTTCAAACAGTTCAGTTTAGCATAAGTACACAGTTTAGTTCTATTTGATCCATGGATAGGACCCTATCAGATGCCACCACTCTGGGCCAGATTGGACCTGCGAGTGATGGCAATGAAGGGTACTTCGTGTTCCCCAAAGGTCCAACATGACTGGAACCTCACCACCAGACTGTTTAATGTCATATCCAACACACTCGTTGAGGGCCTCTTACCTCTGCAGTGTTGCACTCAGTGTATTCTACAGCCCCAGCCAACTGATCACGATCTATCACTTAAGTTGGCTGACTGTCATCAAGGAAGACCTGGAGGCTCCTTTTTCAATTGCTACTTCACCGAAATGTGGAAGAGGGGACGACTCCTTTCCCTTGATTAGTCCATTAACCCTTGATCCATATCTTATAATGCTAAGCATTTAGCAAGGAGGCATCAAGTACTATTTTTTGAGTCTTTAGTATGAGTCGACCTGGGATTGAACCTTGATCTCCCAGGCTATTGGTCAAATTTGGGACCTACACAGAATTTCAAATCATGTCCTTTATTTAATCCATGGGGGTTGCTTGCTCTGATTCCGTTAACCATAACTAAGTACAAGTGTTAAGTATTCCTGTATTTTCACTCACCTGCAGTCAGGATTGAACTTGCAAACTCCTGATAATTTTCTCTTAGAATCTTAGGGAACCAACACCTATAACTGTTATGCTATGTGTCTATGGTATCTTAACTTGATTACATACATATATATATATATATATATAAGTAAAGTTGGCATCTATCGCTGAAGGCAATCCAAAGGCTCCCTTTTTATTAGCTACTACACCAAAGTTTTGGAGAAAGTACCTCCTTTCCCTTGATTGCACCGCTTTAACCTTTATACGTACCTTATACTGCTGAGTGTTAAGCAAGGAGGTGCCTGTGGTGTAATGGTCATTGTCGTAGGAAATGGACTCGGCGACACGAGTTCAAATCCTGGACTAGGCTGATTGCATTTCACATAGCACTAATTCCCTTGGGAAAGGTATGAATCCAATTATTCTCCCTCCAGCTATGGGTAAATAGTAGGGCAGACTGTGTTTTTCAATCTTAGTGAGGCAGCTAGTCTAGGAGAAGGTAAACTCTGAATTCAAACCTGTTAAACTCTGCTTAAAAATTGACCTTGTGTCATATCCTGCCCGAGTAGAGGGGTTGGAAAATAAGATCAAGTACCATTTTTTTTGTCTTTAGTATGTCTTAACCTGGGACTGAATCTCAGTCTACCGAGCCATTGGTGAACACTTTACCCACTAGGCCAATGGGATATTTGGAAGAAAAACTACACAGACTATCATTTGGCTATTATAAATTTATTTTAGCTGGCCTCTCCATACGAGAAACCAACATCTTCAAATAGCCATCACATAATGGAGAGAAAAAAAATTATTAAATTCTTTCAATGGATTCTTCCTCATTTAAAAAATGAATACAGAAAAAAAAATAATAAGGGGACAAAAAGATATAGACTTGAAGTTAGTGTCCTATCTATGTTTGACATTTGAACTGACTGCAAACAAACGCCTTATGCTAAATTGAAATGTTAGGAGTCCAAACAATTTTAAAATAAAATTACTGAAAAACTATACAATTTCAAATCATATGTATATTGATCTAAATGTGTGCAAACAAATGACTGATGATAAATTGTTATTGTTATAAAGCAATACTTGAAACTAATGAGCTCTTGGCTCTTTTAAAAATGTTTTCAACAAAATATGTTTACAAATCACATGTGTAAAAGGGATTTATAATATATCTATAAAGAGGAGTTGGCATTAAATAACCCACAATTGTTGATATGCCATAAAACCCAACCAAACCAAATCATATATATTTGATATATATGAATAAAGAGGAGTTGGCATTAAATAACCCACAATTGTTGATATGCCATAAAACCCAACCAAACCCAATCATATATATTCAGAATATATTCATAAAGAGGATTTGGCATTAAATAACCTACAATGGCTGATATGCCATAAAAGCCAACCAAACCAAATCCAGTAATTTTGATATATATGTATAAAAAGGATTTGGCATTAAATAAACTACAATGGCTGATATGCCATAAAATCCAACCAAATCAAATCCTATATATTCAGAATATATTCATAAAGAGGATTTGGCATTAAATAACCTACAATGGTTGATATGCCATAAAAGCCAACCAAACCAAATCCTATATATTTAATATATATGTATAAAGAGGATTTGGCATTAAATAAGCTATAATGGCTGATTGGCCATAAAATCCAACCAAACCAAATCCTATATATTTTGTATATATGTGTAAAGAGGATTTGGCATTTAATAACCTACAATGGTTGATATGCCATAAAACCAGCTAAACCCAAAAGAAAGTTAAATTTTTCTCTTTCATGGTCATTTCTATAAGGATGTAAATTATTCACCCAAAAATAAAATGGATTCCTGGTCGATGATGATTAAAGGATCCAATCAGGTTCTACCAGTCCGGACTAGAGGGGACCTGGGAGTAATGGCAATGAAGATGTACTCAGCATTTTCCAAAGCTCCAGTATTACTGTAGTCTCACTAAAAGATTGTTTAATGTCATATCCAGATCACTCATTATGGGCGATGTCTTATTCCTCTGCAGAGATGTAGTCGGTGTATTCTACATCCCCAGCTGACTGGGCTGATACCTGTTAGGGTCCCCACTCTGAGTCGACTCGATCAGTTTAAAAACTATTAGTATTCAATAGGAATACTGAAAGGGTATTACAAAGGGTAAACAAACGATTATTATCAAATAGAATTATTAATCGTTGAAACTATTTAACTTTATGCAAATTAATTGTATTAAGAATAAATACTTAGAGCTATAATTTTTTGTTTGGATTTTATGGCATATCAACCTTTGTAGGTTATTTAATGCCAAATCCATTTTTATACAAATAAATAGCTCTATTTCAAACCATTCAATTTAACTAAAGTACATAGTTTAATTGTCAAAAACATTTCTATTTCAAGCTATTCTGTTTAGGTTTGGTTGGTTCCTTTGTTTAATGGCATATCAACCTTTGAAGGTTATTCAATGTCAAAGCCATTCTCCTATAAGAATAGTAGTGGTACTATTTAACCCATAGCTGGAAGGATAAGAGGGTTCATACCTTTCCCAAGGGTATTTGCCCGAAAGTGCACGTAACAGAGCGATTGGAGAATGAACTGGCTTACTACGATTCCACAGTCCATAGCTTTTAACCATTACACCACGAGGACACCCCCTATTCAGTTTAGTCAAGCAGTTCTAATTCAAACAATTCAGTATAGTTTTTGTTTACACACAGTTAAATGTCAAAACAGTTCTATTTCAAACAAATCATTTTAATGCAAGCACAGTTTCAATGTCAAAAACAGTTCAATTTCAAACAATTCAGTTTAACATAGATATGCAGTTTTAATGTGAAAACTGTTCTATTTCAAGCAATTCCGTTTAACGTAAGTACAGTTTTGTTCTATTTGACTCATAGATAGGACCCTATCAGGTGCTACCACTCTGGGCCAGAGCGATGGCAATGAAGGAGTGCTTCACATTCCTCAAAGCTCCAGTATTACTGGAACCTCACCATCAGATGGTTTAGCATCATATCCAGGACAATCATTTGGTGCAGGGGTCTTACCTCTCTGCAGAGATGCAGTCGGTGTATTCTGCAGCTCCAGCTGACTGGGAAAACAAAGGATTATTATTATTAGTTACTTAAAACCATATTTTATGAGCAAACAAGTGATTACTTAAAACCATATAGTTATTTTTATTAGATAGAAATACTTAAAACTATATGTGTGCAAATTATTTTTATTAGATCAGAATAACTGCAAAAAAAATATAAACATAGATATGCAATGAATGGGATTCCCTAACTTCTAGGCATAAAATAACCCTAGAGGGTTTTACATGCTGTTAAAATCAATCTACCAATCATGCACATTGGTTTGGTTTGGGTTTTTTTTTGTTTTAATGACATATCAACCTTCATGTCCTATTCAATGCCAAAGCTATCCTTGTAGGAAAACAGCAGGGGTATGATTTAACCCATAGCTGATGGGATCAGAGGGTTCTTACTTTTCCCTGAGGGTATTAGCCTGGTTTGGTTTAGTTTCTTTGTTTAATGGCAGTCAACCTTTGTAGGTTATTTAATGCCAAAGCCATTCTCCTTGAAGAACAGTAGCAGTACTATTTTACTCATAGCTGGGAGGATAAGGGGGTTCATACCTTTCCCAAGGGTATTTGCCTGAAAGCGAATGTAATAGCACGACTGGAGTACAAACTCGCTTACTACGATTCCGCTGTCCATCACTTTAACCATTACACCATGAGGACATCCCCCCAGGTATTAGCCTGAAAGTCAACAATAAGGTCATTGTGAACTAACTTAAACTCCACTCTCTCTATTACATTATTGAGATACTCGTAATATAATCATTACCGTCATAGGAAATAGATTCAGCGACCTGAGTTCAATTCCTGGATAAGGCAGTTTGTATTTCACATATCGTTGGAAATTGAAATAATCCAACTATTCTCCCTCTAGCTACTGGTAAATAGTAGGGCAGACTGATTTCTTTAATTATGATATTGGTTTGCTTTGGTTTGGTTTTATGGCATATCAACCGTTGTTGGTTATTTAATGCCAAATCCTGATTGTACATATATATCAAATATATGATTTGTAAACACATTTTGTAGATGCAAACAGTAAAATGATCAAACAGTTCTATTTTTAACAATTCAATTTAGTATAAGTCAACAAAGTTAAATCGTTCCAAGTATTGCAATCTATCATTAACAATTAAACATCAGTCATTTGTTTAAACACAGTTAAAAGATCGAACAGTTCTATTTCAAACAATTAAATTTAGCACAAGTCATTTATTTGCAATGAGTTTAACTGTCAAAAAGCTCTGTTTGACCCATACATAGGATCCTTTCAGAGTGGACCTGGGAGTAATGGCAGAGGAGGTATACTCTGCATTCTCCAAAGCTCTAACATTACAGGAGCCTCACCATCAGATTGTTTAGTGTCATATCCAAGACTCTCATTGGATGGGTCTTACTCTTCTACACCAATGCCGTCAGTGTGTTCAACAGCCTAGCTGACCTTGGTATGGCAACCAGTCTAGGAGAAGGAAAAATTCTGAATTCAAACCTTTTAAAAATAGACCTTGTATTGCATCCTTTCAAGCTGAAGGGTTGGTTAATATATTCTACGATGACTTAGTCCTTTATATTAGCTGCTACACAACATAGACTGCTCCTCCTCTCGTAGTTCATTTCAAAACAGATCTAAATAATACTTTTTTTATTTTATCTTATTTATTTATAAAACTGTTTTCGTTTCCATGAAACTGTGTAATACATTGTGATTCATACAGTGAAAAATTTGGAGAAACATCTTCTAAACCAATTGAAATCTGATCGACAAAAAACAGCTTTAAAATAATGCCCTTATTTGTCTAATTGACACGAACCCAGTCAAGCAGATATTGGGTTCTATTCAATTGAAATTAAAATAAAGCAGGATAGTTTGTGGAACATGGTCCACAATCAGTGGGATTTCTCTACCTCTTGATTTTATTTTTTTGCAGAAACTGAATGATTCAGTGATTATAGGAATTGAATTACTGAATATTGATCATATGAGTTATCTGAAATATTAATCCGTCACATCTTATATTGCATTTAAAACTTCATTGGTGCATAAATTTAAGAATTATAATTTAATGAGAGATTTTTTTATATGACCGCACAAACACAAATGTGCACATTAAATTTATTCATTGCAATTTGTCCCTGTTTGAAATTCACATTACTTGAAGGTAACCATAAAAAATTCAAATATATATTATTACAGTTCTCCCAAATATGGTGGTGAGGCTGCAGTCCTAGTTTGATTTGGTTTGGTTTGGTATGGTTTTATGGCATATCAACCATTGTAGGTTATTTAATGCCAGATCCTCTTTATACATATATATTAAATATATAGGATTTGGTTTGCTCAGGTTTTATGGCATATCAACAATTGTGGGTTATTTAATGCCAAATCCTCTTTATACATATATACTAATATATATGATTTGGTTTGGTTTAGTTTTATGGCATATCAACCATATTAGGTTATTTAATTACAAATCCTCTTTATAGATATATATTAAATATATATGGTTTGGTTTGGTTTTATGGCATATCAACCATTGTAGGTTATTTAATGCCAAATCCTCTTTATACATATATATCAAATATATATGATTTTGTTTGGTTGAGTTTTATGGCATATCAACCATTGTAGGTTATTTAATGCCAAATCCTCTTTATACATATATATCAAATATATATGATTTTGTTTGGTTGAGTTTTATGGCATATCAACCATTGTAGGTTATTTAATGCCAAATCCTCTTTATACATATATATCAAATATATATGATTTTGTTTGGTTGAGTTTTATGGCATAATAACCAACCAGACTATTGGCCTAAAGAGTAGAGTGTTCGCCAGTGGTCCCAGAGACTGGGTTTCAATCCCAGGTTGAGTCATACCAAAGACTCAAAAAATGGTACTTCATGCTACCTTGTTTAATACTCAGCATTAAAAGGTAAGGATCAAGGATAAAGTTGAGCAATCCAGGGAAAAGAGTTGTGCCCTCCCTTACACCTCGCTGTTGTAGCTATTGAAAAGGGAGCCTTTGGGTCACCCTCAACTAAGGTTGCCAACTTTACTGTACAAGGGTTATTTAATGCCAAATCCTCTTTATACATATATGCTTGATATATATGATTTGTAAACATAAGACACCAAATTTCAATAGTTCCAAATATTGCTATGTATCACTAACAATTCAATTAAACATCAGTCATTTGTTTAAACACTGTTAAAATATCAAACAATCCTATTTCAAACAATTCAATTTAGCATAAGTCATTTATTTGCACTCAATTTAAATGTCAAACAGTCCTATTTTAAACAGTTCAGTTTAGCATAAGTACACAGTTTCATTGTCAAAAACACAATGATTTCAAACAATTCAGTTAAGCATAAGTATACAATTTAGTCCTATTTGACCCATAGATAGAACCCTATCAAGTGCTACCACTCCGAGTCAGAGTGTACCTAGGAGTGATGGCAATGAAGGGATACTCTTTATTTCCCAAATTGTTTACTGTCATATCCAGGACACTTGTAGGGAGCAGAGATGCAGTCAGTGTATTCTGCAACCCCAGCCAACTAGACCAAAAAACAGTTCTATTTCAAACAATTCAGTTTAGCATAAGTACACTGTTTAGTTATATTTGATCTATAGATAGGACCAGAGTGGATATAGCAGTGATAGCAATGAAGGGATACTCTGCATTCCCCAATGCTCCAGTATTACTAGACCTTCATTATCAGATTGTTTAGTGTCATATCTAAGACTCTCGTTGGGTGGGGGTCCTACCCCTCTGCAGAGATGCAGTCAGTGTATTGTACAGACCCTTTCCACAGCTGACTGGGAAATCCAGTTCTGGGGTCCTGAAGAGCATCCAGTCACTCCTACATTGGATTCTGTTAAGTATTTTCAAAAATGCCTTCCTCTATCCTTTTCTAACCATTAATTCAGAAAGCATCCGATTCAAACTTAAAATTTTCTATTCTATTTTTGATCTGATTAAACAATTTCTTCCAAAAATGTATTACTCTATTCACAAAAAAATACAACTGTTCTTAATTTTTGAAACCAATACAACTGGTATTAGTTTTTGAAATTAGTAAATTTCCACTTAAAGGAAAAATATTTTTTAAATATCTACATCATTAGAAATTCTATAAATTATTTTGATTGGTTTGGTTTTTTGGGTTTTATGGCATATCAACCTTTGTAGGTTATTTAACGCCAAATGCATTTTTATGTAAATAATCAGTTCTATTTCAAACAATTCAGTTTAGCATAAACATGCTTTTTAAATGTAAGTACAGTTTAACTGTGAAAAATATTTCTATATCTAGCTATTCAGTTTAGTCAAGCAGTTCTAATTCAGCTAATTCAGTTTAGTATAAGTTCAGATTTTGTTTACACACAGTTAAATGTCAAAACAGTTCTATATCAAACAAATCTGTTTAGTGTAAGTACAGTTTCAATGTCAAAAAAACAGTTCTATTCCAAATAATTCAGTTTAGCATAAGCACACAGTTTAAATGTAAGTATGGTTTAATCGTCAAAAATATTTCTATTTCAAGCTATTCAGTTTAGTCAAACAGTTCAGTTTTTGCATAAGTAATCCGTTAGTTCTATTTAACCCATAGATAGGGCCCTATCAGGTGCTACCACTCCGGGTCAGAGTGGACCTGGGAGCATTGGCAATGAAGTGGTGCTCTGTATTCCCCAAAGCCCCAGCATTCCTGGGACCTCACCATCAGATTGTTTAGTGTCATATCCAGGACACTCATGGGGAGGGGTCTTACCTCTCTGCAGAGGTGCAGTCAGTGTATTCTACAGCCCCAGCCGACAGGGGAAAAATTATTTTGAAGTTTAAATTCTATCATCTTCTTTCCAGTAGTCAATTCTAATTCTTCCCATCTCTTCCTGTAACTGTAATTTATTATTCCTTTTATTAGTTTTGTTACTCGGTTTAATTGCTTTCTGACCACGATATTACACTTGAATTTCCATGTCTCGACACTGGAGCTATGACTGAAGTACAATATTCTATATGAGGTCTTCTTTGGGTTTTATATATCTTTAAAATATTTGGTTCCCTAGAAATTATATTTCTATCCATCCAGCAACTATTCCATTTGCTCTTGATACAATAGACAGAATTTGATTGTCAGCTTTAAATGTAGCATCAAATTGCACTCCTTGTTAATTTTTTTTGATTTCCAAGTTGCTAAATTACCCAATCAGCTGGAGCTGCAGCCCTGAAACGAGTGTCCTGTATATAACCCTAAATAATCTGATGGTGAGGTTCCAGTTACACTGTAGCTTTGGGAAATGCAATCACTCCCAGGTCCACTCTGGCCCGGAGTGGTAGCACCTGATAAGACCCTATCTATAGGTCCAATAGAACTGTTTGGCATTTAAACTGTGAGCAAACAAATGACTTACACTAAATTGAATTGTGAGAAATAGAAGTGTTTGATCATTTAACTGTATGTAAAAAAATGACAGAGGTTTAATTGAATTCTTAATGATAGAGACCAATACTTGGAACCATTTAATTTTGTTGACTTATGCTAATTTGAATTGTTAGAAATAGAACTGTTTGATCATTTAACTGTGTGCAAACAAATGACTGATGTTTAATTGAATTGTTTGTGATAGATAGCAATACTTGGAACCATTTAACTTTGTTGACTCATGCTAAACAGACTGCTTCACTGCAGACCACTCCCTCTCCACCAAATGAGTGTCCTGGATATGATACTAAACAATCTGATAGTGAGGCTCCAGTAAAACTGGAGCTTTGGGGAATATGAAGTACACCTTCATTGCCATCACTCCCAGATCCACTCTAGCCTGGAGTGGTTGCACCTGATAGGGTCCTATCTATGGGTCAAATAGAACTAAACAGAGCCTTTATGTTAAACTGAATTGTTTGAAAGAACTGTTTTTAACTCTGAAACTGCCTACTTATGCTAAACTAAATTGTTAGAAATGAACTGTTTTTGACATATAAACTGCAGACTTATGCTAAACTGAATTGCTTGAAACATAACTGTTTTGATATTTAACTGTGTGTAAACAAAAAACTATGACCCAAAAAGTGTTGATATGCCGTAAAACAAAACAACCAAGAAACCAACCTTTTGCTTAATATTTTTTTAACTTGAAAATTTTCGATCCGGTATGAAGTACTTTACTTTTTTCTTTGTTAAATTTTAATTTCCGAGTATCTTCCCAATATGACAATTTATTTTGATCCTTCAACGTTGTTTATTTTGATTATGGTCTAGCGAGTAGTTTGACATCATCGGCAAATAGTTTTATTTCTGATTTTATATCATCAGATAAATCATTTATGAATAATTAAAACAACAAAGGTCCCAATGCTGATCTCCAAGGAACATCAGTGGGTATGTACTTATTATTCAGAATAATAGTTACCAGTCTTTACTTTCATCTGTTAAAAAATATCTTACAATATTTACTAAATCAAAAAAACCCCAAACTTATTCATTTTTACTAAGTAAGGTAAAGTTGGCGACTATAGTCGAGGGTGACCAGAAGGCTCTCTTTTCAGTAGCTACTACACCGAGGTGTAGGGTTGGGCACTACTCCTTTCCCTGGATTGCTCCACTTTACCCTTGATCCATACCTTACAATGCTGAGTGATAAGCAAGGAGGGATCAAGTACCATTTTTTGAGTCTTTGGTATGACTTGACCTGGGATTTAACCCTGGTCTCCCGGACCATTGGCAAACACTCTAACTGTGATGCCCTATCAACTACCTCGCTAAAATCCAAATTTATAATATCTTTATTATCCTCCTCCATCATATACTTATCTATAGTACCAATACTTTTCAATATTATAAATTAAATTACCATCCTCTACTTAAATAAAAAAATGTACTTTTCAAAATATTTGATAAAACAATGTTGATTACAACTTACGTCTTCTATAAAAATTAATATAATTTCAAATCAATTTTTCAATAACCCTGCCGAGAAACTTGTAGGTTATTACCAATTAAATGTTGGCCCAGTTGGCTGGGGCCGTAGAATACACCGACTGCGTCTCTGCAGAGGAATAAGATTCCCCCACCCAACAAGCGTCTTGGATATCACACAAAACAATCTGATAGTGACGTTCCAGTAATGTTGGAACTTTGGGGAATGCGGAGTACCCCTTCATTGCCATCACTCACAAATCCACTCTGGCCCAGAGTGGTAGCATCTGATAGGGTCCTATCTATGAATCAAATAGAACTAAACTGTGTACTTAGGCTAAACTGAATTGTGTGAAATAAAATTATTTTGACATTTAATCTGCATACTTAAGCTAAACTGAATAGTTTAAAATAGAACTGTTTTTAAATTGACCTAAACTGTATACTTCTGTTAAACTGAATTGTTTGAAATAGAACTGTTTTGATAATTAAACTGAATATTTATGCTAAACTGGATTGTTTGAAATAGAACTGTTTTTGTATCTAAACAGCATACTTAGGCTAAACTGAATTGTTTGAAATAAAATTGTTTTGACATTTAATCTGCATACTTACGCTAAACTGTACTGTTTAAAATAGAACTGCTTTTACATTTAGCTGTGTGTAAACTAAAAACTGTACTTATGCAAAACTAAATTGTTTGAAATAGAACTGTTTATATGTATAAAGAGGAGTTAGCATTAAATAACCAACAATAGTTGATAGGCCATAAAACCAAACCAAACCAAACCAAATCCTATGTATTTGATTTATATATGTATAAAGAGGATTTGGCATTAAATAACCTACAATGGTTGATATGCCATAAAACCCAACCAAACTAAATCATATATATTTAATATATGTGTATAAAGAGGATTTGGCATTAAATAACCTACAATGGTTGATATGCCATAAAACCCAACCAAACCAAATCATATACGTTTAATATATATGTATAAAGAGGATTTAGCATTAAATAACCTACAATGGTTGATATGCCATAAAACCCAACCCAAACAAATCATATACGTTTAATATATATGTATAAAGAGGATTTAGCATTAAATAACCTACAATGGTTGATATGCCATAAAACCCAACCAAACCAAATCATATACGTTTGATATATATGTATAAAGAGGATTTGGCATTAAATAACCTACAATGGTTGAAATACCATATAACCAAACCAAACCAGACCAATTAAATGTAGGAAACTTTTTTAATGTAGTGGTATTACAACTCCTGTTTTCCAAATATTTGGAACCATTTGATATATTTCTCAAACAATATACATATTGCATTGTTTTGATATTTTAGAATGTATTTCATCAGGTTCCATACTTTTACTAACTTCCAACTTGGATAATAATATTTTGATATCTTTAGCTTCTTTTTTTTTTTTTTAGTTCATCCTTAATTTATTTTGTACCCTCCTCTTAACAACTTTTCTTTAGTGGAACAAACTCTTCCCGAGAATAAACAGATTGGAAAAAAATCATGCTATTACACCTGCTGTTTTAACTGGTGTTTTTGTTAATTCATTTTTTTGTTACTGAACTAACGTTTTTGTGAATTTTAGGCTTTGATTTACATACTTGAAAATGGTTTTCTTTCCATTTTTCATTTACTTCCAATTTTTCATATTCATTTTGATTACTTGAAGTATTTTGATAGTTTTCCATACTTGGTATAATTCTAAATTCTTTCAAATTTTGATTCTTTTCTTTTCTTTTTCACAATAGCCAGTTATTGTCCTGAGGTAATTTTTCTAATGGATCTTTTTGTTAAGAAAATTTTATAATAACTTCAGAAATATGTTGCATTATTGATTATATTTTTCTATTTAATTCTTTCAATATTTCATTAACATCAAATGTATTAGAATTATTATTCCAATCAATATTTTCTCCATTTTCTGTCATAAACACTTTCAAAAGTTTGAACCATTTTGTCTTTTTCTTGTTTTTATATTCAAAATCCATTAACTGTTTCAGTAGATATATGATCAGATTTACCTATTCCCCAGTCAGCCAGGGTTATAGAATACACCAACTGCTTCTCTGCAGAGGGGTAAGACCTCACCCACCAACCAGTGTCTTGTATATCATATTTACCAACCCTTCCACTCAGGCAGGATATGACACGAGGTCAATTTTTAAGTGGGTTTTAACAGGTTTGAATTCAGAGTTTTCCTTCTCCTAGGCTAGTTGCCTCACCAAGGCTGAAGAAATCAGTCTGCCCTACTATTTACCCATAGCTGGAGGGAGAATAACTGAACTCATACCTTTTCCAAGGGTATTAGTGCTATGTGAAATGCAATCAGTATTGTCTAGGATTTGAACTTGTGTCGCCGTGTCCATTTCCTACAACGATAACCATTACACCATGGATACCTCCTTACCGACCCCTCTGCTTGGGCAGGATATGACACAAGGTCAATTTTTTAAGCAGAGTTTAACAGGTTTGAATTCAGAGTTTTCCTTCTCCTAGACTAGTTGCCTCATCAAGGTTGAAGAACCCGAGTGTCCTGTATATGACACTAAACAGTCTGATGGTGAGGTTCCAGTAATACTGCAGGCTTATGCTCAACTGAATTGTTTGAATCAAAACAGTTGAACTAAACTGAATAGCTTGAAATAGAAATGTTTGTGGACTCTCAGCAACTATGCCAGAATGCTGTGAGCAATATTGAACAAGTCCTGGAGGCATCACCCACCAAAGCAGCGGCTGTACAGCCACTTACTACCCATCACAAAAACTATCCAAGTTAGACTAACTAGACATGTGAGACACTGCTGGAGAGTTAGGGACAAACTCTTAAGTGACGCACTCCTGTGGACTCCTTCACATGGACGAGCAAAAGCCAGGATGGCCACCTACAACCTATATACAACAGCTCTGTGCCAATATTGGATATAGCCCTGAAGACCTACCAGAAGTGATGGACAATAGAAAAAGGGTAGTGGGAGAGGGTCAGGGAGATCCGTGTTGATGGTGTGACATGATGATGATGATGATTTCAATTAGTTCATATCTAGTATTTTCTTTTATAAACCAATACAATCCTTTCATAGTAAACAAAAACAAACATTCATTTTATATTCTAAACTATTGACTAATTTAATTTACTGGGACCCAATATTGGAAATTTTTTTGATTTAAGTAAAATAAATTTTTTTTCATAAAATTTTTCTATAAATGTAAACTTTTCATTTTGCCCAGTCGGCTGGGGCTGTAGAATACACTGACTGCACCTCTATGGGTTAAAAAGAACTAAACTGCATACTTATGCTAAACTGAATTGTTTGATTTAACTGAATTGCTTGAAATAGAAATATTTTTGACAATTAAACCGTACTTCGACATTAAAACTGTATTTACACTTAACTGAATTGTTACATATAACTGCTTGAATAGTTTGAAATAGAAATATTTTTGACAATTAAACTGAGTACTTATGCTAAACTGAATTGTTTGAAATAGAACAGATTATTTACATAAAAATGGATTTGGCATTAAATAACCTACAAAGGTTGATATGCCATAAAACCCAACGAACCAAACCAAACCAAACCAAACTAAACTCTCTATTGTTTGGGATTGATTTATATCTAAAATCAAATTAAATTATTTTAATCTTGCAAAAATATTTGTTTTGAGGCTATTAAAAATGGTACCAAATCAAACAGGCTTAAACGAAGGTCTGTCTTCAAATTTGTGCTGGTTGAGAAGAGCAAACCATTCAAAATTTACTGAGGAATGCATGATATGTAAGGAGAAGAACATTTTAGTTTAAAAAAATCTTTATGGACTAAACTTAGCTTTGCCACTATGAGCCTTAGTCGAAAAGGGTGGAAACCCAGCTTCTCTGGTAAAGAAAAAATTACAGGTGCAACAGTCAGTAAAGAAGGTCATGCTGACAATCTTCTGGGACATGAAAGGTAACCATGACAATTGATTTCCTTGAAAAGGGTGAAGCTGTAAACAGTCCTTCCTATTGCCAACTCCTAAGACAAAATACATGTTATTCATTGAATGACCTTCATACTTCGGGTTTTGATTCAATCGCATATCAACCTACATGTAATAAATAAGGAAATCTATGAATTGACGAGTCCATAGCCTAAGACAGTTATCAGGTCACACCGTCCGCTGGACTTTAAACTGCATACTCTACATCAGGATAAGACCTCCCCCAGAAAAGGAGTGTCCAGGATATGACACCAAACTGTATCTGTTAAAGGCTCCTTTTCAGGAGAACTGGGGAGCTTGAAGTATTTCCTTCATTGCTATTACTTCTTTCTGATGGGCAGTAGTATCTGTAAGGGGCTTATCTAGGGGTCTGATCTAAGTGTGAAAATTATTAGTACTGGATTGAAATTGATGGAACCATATAACAGTAAACAAAAAAAAGATTATAATTAAAAAAAATTGTTACTTGAAACCATGTAATTACATGCAAATTGTTAGTATTAGATTAGAATACTTGATACCATATACAACCCAGTCATCTGGTGCTATAGAATACACCAACTGCATCTTTGTAGAGGGTTAAGACTCTCCCAACGAATGTCCTGTATATGACACCAAACCATCTAGTGGTGAGGATTCAGAAACGCTGGAGCTTTGGGAATGTGGAGTACCACTCTATTTCCATTGCTCCCAGATCCACTCTGGCCTGGAGTGGTAGCACCTGATGGGGTCCTATCTATGGGTCAAATGGAACTGTTTGACATTTAAACTGAGTGCAAACAACTAACTTATGCTAAAATGAATTGTTAGAAATAAAACTGTTTGATCATTTAATTGCATGTAAACAAATGACAAATGACAGTCAGCTAGGTCTGTGAAATACACAGACTGCACCTCTGCAGGGGGGTAACCCCCCCCAATGAGTGTCCTGGATATGACACTAAACAATCTGATGGTGAGATTGCAGTGAAGCTGGGGCTTTGGGGAATACGGAGCACCCCTTCATTGCCATTGCTCCAAGGTCCACTCTGGCCTGAAATGGTAGCACCTGATAGGGCCCTATCTATGGGACTAATAGAAGTAACAGCATACTTATGCTAAACTGAATTGTTTGAATTAGAACTGTTTGACTAAACTGAATAGCTTAAATAGAAAATATGATTTGTTATGATAATAATCAAACCTTTACAAATTAATCAAATTTCGGCATTGAATAAACCATAAAGATATTGATATGGCGGTAAATAATCCCAACGATAGTTATTAGCAGAAGTTAATTGGAAATTTTCATTGTACAATGTCCATATTACATTAAAAGCAATTAGAAAGAAAAAAAATTACGCTGAATGCTCTTATTGTCTAAAATACGTTTTTTGATTATTAGGCTATAGATTTATTGATTTTATTGTGAATACATACGTTTGTTTGTATAAGAACTCATATATATATATATATATATATATATATATATGCATTAGTGCTTTTTCATACTTATATAAGTACATGTGTATATATATATATATATATATATATATATATATATTATAAAATGAATTGGTCCACAAGTGAAGTTTGTATTTTAGGTTTTTATTTTAATAACTTTGTTCTACACATGTTTCAACATTGATAGTAATCTTCAGGAGGTTAATAATGGTTAGGTCAGTCTATTTGGTTTTCATACTGGCAATTTTTTTGATTGGGTTGGGATTCTAAAAATCTAAAATACCAAATTCACTTGCAAACCTATTCATTTTATAAAATTTACTTTTCTGTCATGAACCTACAAAAAGGATATATATATATATATATATATATATATATATATATATATATATATATATATATATATAAACTTTTTATCCTTTTTGTTGGTCCAATGAGAGAAAATTAAATACATAAGTGTCTTGGATATGACTCTAAACAATCTGATCGAGAGGCTCAGTAATGCAGGAGCTTTGGGGAATGTGGAGTACCCTTTCAATGTCATTGTTCCTGGGTCCACTCAGGTCACACTTTAATAAGGTCCCATCTATGGGTCAATAGAACTGTCTGACATTTAAACTGTGTACTTATGTTAAACTGAATTGTTTGAAATAGAACTGTTTGGTCTTTTAACTGTGTATAAACAAATGACTGATGTTTAACTGAATTGTTAGTTATACATGGCAATATTTGGAACTATTCAACTTTGGTGACATTCTAAACTGAATTGTTTGAAATAGGACTGTTTTTAGATTTAACTGTTTATTCATATTAGATAAAAATAAGTAAAAACATTTATCAGTCTGAAAAAAAAAAAAAATGAGCTCTTATGTTTAGAAAGGATATATTTAATATATATGCATAAAGAGTATTTGGCATTAAATAACTTACAATATGCCAGAAAACACAAACAAATTATTGCCCAGTCGACTGGGGCTGTAGAACACACTGACTGCACCTCTACAGAGAGGTAAGACCCCCCACCAATAAATGTCCTGGATATGACACTAAACAATCTGATGGTGAGGTTCCAGTAATGCAGGGGCTTTGGGGAATACGGAGCACCCCCTTCATTGCCAATGCTCCCTGGTCTACTCTGGCCTGGCATGGTAGCACCTGATAGGGCCCTATCTATGGGTTAAAAAGAACTAAAGTGCATACTTATGGTAAACTGAATTGTTTGACTAAACTGAATAGCTTGAAATAGAAATGTTTTTGACTATCAAAATGTACTTACATTTAAACTGTGTGCTTATGCTAAACTGAATTATTTGAAATGGAACTGTTTTTTTGACATTGAAACTGTGCTTACACTAAACTGAATTGTTTAATTTAGAACTGTTTTTGACATTTAACTGTGTGTAAATGTTTTTCACAATCAAACTTTACTTACATTTAAGCAGCATGTTTATGCTAAACTGAATTGTTTGAAATAGAACTGATTATTTTACATAAAAAATGCATTTGGCGTTAAATAACCTACAAAGGTTGATATGCCATAAAACCCAAACAACCAACCAACAAACAAATTATATATATTTAATATATAAGTATAAAAAGATTTGGCAATAAATAACCTACAAAGGTTGATACGCTGTTAAACCCAACCAACAAAAGATTTTCTATCAGCTCAATGCAGACACAAGATTCCATGTAAATAAAGTTGGTGACTTTAGTCGAGGGTAACCTGAAAGCTCCCTAGCTACTCTACCGAGGTGTAGGGGGAGGGTGCTACACCATTCCCAGGATTGCTCCACTTTACCCTTGATCCTAACCTTATAATGCTGAGTGTTAAGCAAAGGCAGTATCAAGTACTATTGTTTGAGTCTTTGGTATGACTCAACCTGGGATTGAACTCCAGTCTACCAGACCATTGACAAACACTCTACTCTTTAGGCCAATGGCCAGATCTCATATAGAGGACCATTAAAGAGCAATGTTTGATGGGGATGTATGCCAAGAGAAAGTCAAGAGAATCTATGCAATCGGCATGACTTGAGGATTTTCAATGCCAAATCCTCTTTATACGTACATATATCATATATATATGATTTGGTTTAGTTGGGGTTTTATGGCATATCAACCACTGTGGGTTATTTAATGCGGAATCCTCTTTATACATATGTATTAAATATATATGATTTGGTCTGGTTGGGTTTTATGGCATATCAACCATTGTAGGTTATTTAATGCCAAATCCTCTATATACATATATATTAAATATATATGATTTAGTTTGTTTGGGTTTTATAGCATATCAATAATTGTAGGTTATTTAATACCAAATCCTCTTTATACATATATATTAGATATATATGATTTGGTTTGGTTGGGGTTTTATGGCATATCAACCATTGTAGGTTATTTAATGCCAAATCCTCTTTATATATACATTTATATATATATATATATTAAATATATATGATTTGGTCTGGTTGGGTTTTATGGCATATCAACTATTGTAGGTTATTTAATGCCAAATCCTCTTTATACATATATATTAAATATATATGATTTAGTCTGGTTGGGTTTTATGGCATATCAACTATTGTAGGTTATTTAATGCCAAATCCTCTTTATACATATATATTAAATATATATGATTAGGTCTGGTTGGGTTTTATGGCATATCAACTATTGTAGGTTATTTAATGCCAAATCCTCTTTATACATATATATTAAATATATATGATTTAGTCTGGTTGGGTTTTATGGCATATCAACAATTGTAGGTTATTTAATGCCAAATCCTCTTTATACATATATATTAAATATATATGATTTGGTCTGGTTGGGTTTTATGGCATATCAACTATTGTAGGTTATTTAATGCCAAATCCTCTTTATACATATATATTAAATATATATGATTTAGTCTGGTTGGGTTTTATGGCATATCAACTATTGTAGGTTATTTAATGCCAAATCCTCTTTATACATATATATTAAATATATATGATTTGGTCTGGTTGGGTTTTATGGCATATCAACTATTGTAGGTTATTTAATGCCAAATCCTCTTTTATACATATATATTAAATATATATGATTTAGTCTGGTTGGGTTTTATGGCATATCAAGTATTGTAGGTTATTTAATGCCAAATCCTCTTTATACATATATATTAGATATATATGATTTGGTCTGGTTGGGTTTTATGGCATATCAACCATTGTAGATTATTTTATGTAAAATTTGGTTTATTCATATATGTTAGATACATATGTAAACATGTCAACAATGTTGAATGTTTCCAAGTATGGCTATGGATCACTAACAATTTAATTAAACATCAGTTAAATGATCAGACACTTCTATTTCTAACAATTCAATTTAACTTTAATCATTTTTTTTGCTCTTAGTTTAAATATCAAACAGTTTTATTTGACCCATAGATAGGTCCCAATCAAGTGTTACCACTCCCGGCCAGAGTGGACCTGTGAGCGATAGCAATGAAGGGGTACTCTACATTTCCCAAATCATACTAAGCAATCAATATTATAAGGTAGAGATCAAGGGTAAGTAGAGCAATCCTGAGAAATGAGTAGTGCCCTCAGCTACATCTTGGTGTAGCAGCTATTGAAAAAGGACTCTTTGACGACAGTCAGCCAATTGACTTAAATTACTCAAGAGGGTCATTCAATAAATAATAAGAATTTTTTTCAATAAAGCAAAATAACTTCTTTTCGGAAATTTTTTTTCCGTTAATGTAAAGTTAATATTGTTTGGATTTGGTCTATAGCAAAAATTATTCTAATTGTAAAAATATTTGTTTTGAGTCTATTCAAAATGGCAGCAAATCAAACAGAGGGCTTCAGACTTAAACAGAGATTTTACATGAAATTTTTGCTAGCTAAAAAGTGAAAAACCATGTGAAATTTAGAGAACAATGTGTGATGTGTAAGGTAAGGCATGTTTTTGTCAAAAAAAAAAAATGTTTACAAATGGTCTAAACATGCATTTTACAATAATGAACCTAAATTGAAGACACAGTCCATGGAGTGGAAGCACACTGACTCTCCAGTAAAGAAATAGTTCTGGGCGCAACGGTCAGTAAAGGGGGTCATGCTGACAGTTTTCGGGGATATGAAAGGACCTATGACTTGATTTTTTTTGGAAAAGGTGCAATTGTATACAATGCTTCCTATGACTAACTCCTTAACTATTCACCTTATTTATGGGATTAGCCTCAAATATATATATATATATATATATATATATATATATATATATATTTTTAAGGCTAATTATATATATATATATGTATATATTTTTAAGGTTAATTATATATATATTTATTTTTTAAGGCTATATATATATATATATATATATATATATATATATATATGTGTGTGTGTGTGTGTGTGTGTGTGTGTGTGTGTGTGTGTGTGTTTAGGACTTACCTGCCTTAAAAATCTCGATTTCGGCTCTTCGTCGGTACTTCGTCCCCCTCATACATTGTATGTGAGGTGTCGTAAATGGAATATCGATTGATTCAAAGTACGAATTCGTTTGATGTTTCAAGTACACCACATACATTGTATACACATGTAGAAAATATGCATAACATTGAAGTTTTAGAGACTTTAGAGGGTTCTTGTTCATTCGATAGTATTTTTAGCAAACCAACGAATAGGGATCAAGACCTTTGGTAATGTTTTTCTTTCTCACATCAGCAAAGAGGGAAAGGTAAAGATATTTAGCTTATCTGGTAAACACCCTGATACTCTTTGGATCCAATCAGTCATGAATATAGATTGTTTTGATTTCGAACCAAAGAGACAATATCAAGGACTTAACTAAATAAGGTTAAGTATATAACAGTCTGTAATAACATCGTTATATTCACACATACACACATACACTCACACGCACTTGCTATAGAATGATCGTTAGAAAATCTCTCTCTCTCTCGGACATATTTATTCCGGCAAACATTCATTTATACATACATGTAATGGGGTTTCAATGAAGTCTAAACAATAAACAGTCCAAAAATACCTGGATTTTCAATGTAAATCTATTAACCATCAGTCTATCTGTCTATCTATCTATGTTTGTTTATCCATGCTAGTTCTTTCTATCTATCTATCATATATATTTCTATCCTTTCTATCTATCTATATTTGCTCTTGTATATATATATATATATATATATATATGTATATCTCAACACACAAACATATATATATATATATATATATATTTCTATCCTATCTAGGCATGTTGATATATATATATATATATATATATATATATATATATATATATATATATATATGAACATAGATAGATAGAAAAATAGCGTCCTACGTGTCTAACTACGCTGAAGAGTTCTGATAGAACGAAACAGTCTGTCTGTGGATGACAATATATATATATATATATAGAGAGAGAGAGAGAGAGAGAGAATTTCTTCCTATCTATTTCAATTCTCTGTCACTCACACACACACTCTCTCTCTCTCTCTCTCTCTCTATATATATATATATATATATATATATATATATATATATATACGTGTGTGTTTTTTATCACATATAAATGTATACATATACACCCACAGATACGCATTCATGCGCACACACACACATATGTATTTTAGTCAGATGTGTTTTTAACTTCATACCAAGAGGTGGATATACCTGACAACTATATGATTCATATTGATACCGTGTACAATGTATACATTTTATTGAGTATATGTATTGTACACTCGTGCAAACACACATATATGCATGAATACGAATAAATATACAACACGATTGAAGACTAGTAAAATTATAGATAATTGTCAGGTTATATTCACCGTTTAAGACCCTTTTACGTGATAGCTACCTGTTACGCTTCAAACGTTTTATAAAGAAGCCTTTTTGGAATAACAATAAAAAAAGAAAAAAATATTTAAGTGACTTTCAGCGTCACACCTACAATATACATTGTATGTGATCGGGTATTTTTTTTTCGCCTTATACCAAAAATTTACACTATATACAAAGCATACATCTTCCTGTAAACTTCACATACGAAGCAATATACACAGTACACATACAATATATGTGTTATACACACTGGTATTATCTTGACATTAAAAATACATGAAGAATATATACCATATATCGAGTGTTTCGAAAGCTACCCGTAGGTATACCTTCACACGTGTATACTATGTATGTAGAATTCTGAGAAAATATCAAAAGCTGTATGAAATGAAAGAGTACACCACATGCGTATTTGTGCTTGCTGGTGTACATTACAACGTACACTTAAGAGAAACTCGATAGCAGACTTGGTAATTTTGAATATTTAGTACGGGATTTCCCTCCATACAATGTATGTATATACATAGATATTTAAACTTTCGTAACCAATACATTACAGGTATGTATGAACATATAGAGAATTTATATACCCAACTCAAAAATGATAAAAACTGAAGAATTATATTCAATGTAAATAGTGGGTGCAAAATTGACTCGTGTGGGATAATAAAAAGACAAAAGAAAAGAAAAGAGATATGTTAAACAAAAGAAGAATTATTTTCTCCAAGAAATTTTGAAAATCAGATGACTGGAATTTTCTTACCTTTTTTTTTTTTTTAATAAAGTAATTTCCTCCAATACTGGGTGGGAATAGCTAACTCCAACCTTTTTTTTTTTTTTTTTAACCGTCAGTCGTACACTTTTGCCATTGTTAATTGTAGTCGAGTTGACATTCGTGCCGTTTTTCTGTGATCAGTCGGGGTTTTTTCGCTTTTTTTTTAGCAGAATTTCAGGCATAGCTTCGGCTGTCATGTCGCCATCTTCCTTCGCTGCACAAAATCGTAAATCGCGAGAAACACAAAAATCCCCAAACAATTAAGGGTGATGTTCCTTTCTTTCTTTTTTCTTTTTTCTTTTTTTTCCCCAAATTTTTGATTTAATTCTTACGTGAAAGAAAATGATCGTGATTCAATAAATTTTTCGTATTTCTCGTAAAGAGTGAAGGAATCGTTGATCCTGTTATTTATTTATTATTTCATATATATATATATATATATATATATATATATATATATATATATATATATATATATATATTCAAAATTTTAATGCTGTTCTTGTAGTTGATTTCGGTTTTCTTTTTCTGTTTTTGCTTGTTTTTGTTGTTGGTGTTGTTATTGTTTTTTGGGGGATTGTTTTTGTTTTTTGTTTTTTTTTTTTGAAATTTCTTCGCTTAGCGATTTGCCGGACTTGTTCGTCCCCTTTCTCCTTCCTCTCCTTCTTTGTGACTTGCTCTCCTTCTTACACTACCTCTGGTTCGCATTTCTTTCCTCTTACTTTCTTCATTCGTTCTCTCTCTGCTTCGTTTCTCGTGGTCTGCAGTAAGCGAGGTGCGCGCTTGCGGGAGAATGATGATGATGATGATAATAATAATAATAATAAAAAAAGATAAAACAAAACAAACAAACAAAAAACAGTTGCTTTTGCGTCAACTGTTCACTGAGTGAACAGACACTGGCAGGCGGGTTAAAAAAAACACCCCAACCCTCATAATTTCGGTATGTTTAACTACTTAAATCCCAAACGCAAAAACACAATCTCAGATTTGAATCAGTTTTCTTAAACAACAATGCTTTTATTTGAAATGTTTTTTCTTTGAAATGTTTTTCTTTAATCCTAACCAAAACAGAATTTCCCCATAAACATTAAAACAGGCTTAACAATAAATAAATAAATAAATAAACAATTCTCATTTATTTATTGTTCTTAGCTAAGTCTGGCAAAAAGCCAACAACTAAAATTTCCTGAGAGAATCGAACTTGCCATTACAGTAGTCTGCAGAACTCAATTTACTAAGCATCACTTTACCCACCAAGATCCCCCTCCTCAAATCTGGTGCAAGGTCACAAGTATGGGGCACCCTGAATTAGTTAATTTTAACAACCTATCACAATGGAAACGTTTTGGTTTTGAAAACAACTTTAGCCAACCCAATTCGCTCATGAATCGAACTCTCGCCGACTGCTCAACTAAAAATAGATACCTCGATGTGGAACAATGATTCTAAAAGTAGTAGGTTCGATCCTGCTGCTTGTTGTTTCTGTGAGAGAGCTGTGTTTTTTCTCACTAGCGGTTGAGATCAATGAATAAACCTAAGTTAATAACAATGAAAATCCCGAATGCTGATTTTCAAAGCAACACAATCTTTCTAACCCACATTTTCATCGTGTGGCATCATTTGATGTCAATAGGTACCTTGTGGAAAAGGTCAAACTCCCAGACAATAACCAATGAAATAAGTTCAATCTTCACCGGGTGCCATTTAGTTAATCAGGATAAATATCTTAGCAAACATATATAGCATTTACTGAAAGTAAATAACCCTCTCAACACATACAAGATATTGGTGCATCACAATCTTACTTAATTAAACTAGATTAATAATTGGTTAGTAAGCTAATCTCACAAAGTAACAACAAGATATTTATTTTTGTCCCAAGTTCATATATATATATATATATATAGTTGTCGGTCTAAAGAGAGAAAGAAATATTTTTTAAATGGGTTGGTTCACAAAGAAATTTGTATTTTTTTATGATTTATTTAATTATTTTGCTCTTACATACGTGTATGTTTCCAGCTTGTTGCTTTCGTCAGGGAACATGTATGGCACAAGGCAGTTTGGAAATACGAGTCTGACCAAGTCTCCATTAACAAGGTTTGTGCCATATATGTTCTCTGATGAAAGCAACAAGCTGGAAACATACACGTATGTAAGAACAAAATAAATAGATAAATGATAAAAAAATATAAATCTCTTCGTGGACCAACTGATTTAATATATATATATATATATATATATATATATATATATATATATATACTTTACGTACCGGCTATCAAGTCCTACTGGGGATCATTTGTGGTCTTGTGACAGAGTAATATCAAATTAATATCATATCATTATAGACTAGCATTTAAACCGTGTTTATGTAAACATTTCAAATTAGTAAAGAGGGTAATCAATTCTGGCGCAACAAGTTCTTTTTTTCTCTCTCTCTTTTAGTAATCCTACGTTGAACTAATTTAGGCTCAACTATAATCTATCCCATCTATCTTTATGTATATATATATATATATGCGAGAGATAGGGAGATAGGGAGAGAGGTAGATGAAGGGAAGGAGGGAGAGGAAAGGAGAGAGAGAGAGAGAGAGAGGGGGGAACGAGGGAGGAGTACGTCATTCAAAATTCTGTTTTACCTTGGGACCGAATTCTGATCGCAGGTACCTCCGATAGAAATACGCACGTATCTCAACTATCAAACAATACTACACACACACACACACACACACACAAACACACACACACACAAACACACACACACACACACACACACACACACACACACACACACACACATATATATATATATATATATATATATATATATATATATATATATATGTAAAGTAAAAACCTGTCTCATATCATTGATTGACGAATTGTTTCTACATGGTCTACTGATCCTACCTCTGTCTCTGACTCTCTCTCTGTCGCTCTAAATATATATTGACAGAGAGAGAGAGAGAGAGACAGAGAGAGAGAGAGACAGAGAGAGAGAGAGACAGAGAGAGGAGGAAGAGTAATGCATATACGCGCACGTCTATGTGAGTGTGTGC
>CAUZXS010005528.1:45000-46416 GCA_963585895.1 Sepioteuthis lessoniana | reverse complement strand
GTAGTATGTTGATTTCGTTAATATTATTAGTAAGAATAAGGATGTCATCAACATATCTTAGGTATATTGGAGGTTTTTTTGTGCTATTAAAAATTCTATTTTCGAGATCGGACATGTAGAAATTACTGAAAATTGGGCCTAGGACAGACCCCATAGATACGCCATCAGTCTGAACGTAAATATTTCCAAGATGGTCATAAAATGGAACTTCAGTAGTACATGTTAAGAGTAGTTTTCGAAGTATATTAGAGTTGATTTTAAGAGGAGGAAGAGATGGGTTATTATAAATATTATTTATAATAATATCAATTGTTTCATTAACAGGTACATTAGTAAATAAATTTTCTACATCGAGTGAGGCTAATATACCATTATTGGGTTTAATTGTATGAAGAACTTGAATTAATTCATGTGTAGATTTTATGTTGTATTTGCTAGGTAAGTATGGTGAAATAAGCTGTTTTATTGTTTTTGTGAGTTGATAAATTGGTGTAGGTATTTGTGATATAATAGGGCGTAGAGGATGATTAGGTTTATGTATCTTTACGGTCCCGTAAAGATAGCCGGGTTTATAATCGCCAATTATTTTGGGTAGTTTTATGCTATTAAGTTCGGCATTATTAGCAGTGATTAGTTTATTAATTTTTGATTTTAGTTGGTTGGTGGGATTCTTATTTAATTTTTTGAATTTTGTGTGGTCATCGAGGATATTTTGTAGTTTTGAATGGTAATCTGTTTTATTGAGTACTACAAAAATGTTTGTTTTATCAGCTTTTTTTATGGTGATGTTAGGGTGGTTGCGTAATTCTTTAGCAGCAGATTTTAGTTGATGTGTTAATAATGTAGGTTGTTTTTTATTGTATCTATTTTTGATGGCTTCAGCCTTAAGGAGATCACGGAATTCGGGTTTGACTGAGATTACCTTATTATCCCGGAGTTTTAAAATGTTTTGGTATAAAATTTCAATTTCTGTATTCTTGTTGATGCTAAATTGATTCACAAAAACATACTCCCCACTGATCCTAATAAAAAAATAAAACTCGTTATATATTATAATAAGTTTAAAACCTCGAATCTAGTCATTAGAAATAATTCCTCTCCCTCGATTGGAGTTTTGCAAAAAACCAACGTTATATATAAATTTAAATGTCCTTTAGGAGATTGTATCTCTGATAATAATAATATATATGTTGGTTTAACCTCAACTACCCTGTCGAGGAGACTGACAATGCACCTTTCAGACACAAGTTCAATAGCTCAGCATTTAAAAAAACATTCATGCCCAACGGCACAGCTACGGAAAATTCTCACCGACAACACAACAATATTAGAACATCAAAATAATAAACAAAAACTTCAGATTCTCGAAGCATTACATATCAGAAACCTACAGCCAACACTTAATAGAATTAATTT
>CAUZXS010005528.1:0-40000 GCA_963585895.1 Sepioteuthis lessoniana | reverse complement strand
AAACCCTGTAGTAATAACTCCTGTACCCTCAACTTAAAAGTGAATGCCGCTTCAGATATAAAAAAGCAATTATTCATAATCTAATATTCTGTGCCAAACTAATCTCCTCCTCCAAAACAATATTTTATAAAGAGGTAGAAAACATAAAACAGGCTCTCATCAATAATGGGTTTCCTAACTATATTGTTGATGAACAAATTAAACGTATGATCAAAAATGTTAACCAACAAAGTGAACAGTGTACTACTCCATCCAGTCAACAAACATATATCAAACTTTTTTATCTTAACCAAATGCTCTACAATTATAAATCCGATGAAAAAATATTGAAAACATTGATCCACAAAAGCATACTCCCCACTGATCCAAATAAAAAAATAAAACTTATTATATATTATTATAATTTTAAAACCTCGAATCTAGCCTTTAGAAATAATTCCTCTCCCTCAATTGGAGTTTTGCAAAAAACCAACGTTATATATAAATTTAAATGTCCTTTAGGAGTTTGTATCTCTGATAATGATATATATGTTGGGTTAACCTCATTTACCCTGTCGAGGAGACTTAAAGTGCACCTTTCGGACACAAGTTCAATAGCTCAGTATTTAAAAAAACATTCATGCCCAACAACACAACTACGGAAAATTCTCACCGACAACACAACAATATTAGAACATCAAAATAATAAAAAACTTCAGATTCTCGAAGCATTACATATTGGAAACATGCAACCAGCAATTAATAGAATTAATTTTCAAACCAGTGCTAATGTACTTAAATGTCTTTAGCTTCTGGCACTAATTATAGAATTACATTCAAAAGCAAACGCCATAACCTTCAACGGCAAAGACACCCTTACACAGTAGTAATATGCTAAAACTAAAGTTACATGACTTTTGTAATAGATCCTCCCCTGATGATGGCCCAAAGTCGGGCAGAAAGTACTACGGATACATACTATGGACAATACATAAATCAATTCCCCCAGAATACAATAAAAGTAATACGGGAATTCGAACGGATCCAAAAGAAAATATGTAGACATAAAATGTCTATTATGTTTAATGAAATTTGCATATATATATATATATATATATATATATATATATACGCATACACACACACACATATATTATATTATATATATATATATATATATATATATATAATGCTAAAAGAGAAAGCGGCGTCTTATATTCACCAAAAATCCACCTAGTTTAGAATTTACATTAAAAAAATATATATATATAAGAAACAAAATAAATAAAAAACACCTTACTTTGTTTATAAAAAAAAAAATCTTTGAAACCTATTCCTAATTATAGAGCAACCACGCCCTTTTATGTCTGTAACTATTTAACACCCCCGATCTTTGGTTTAACATATACACACACACACATATATATATATATATATATATATATATATATATATATATATATATATAAAAGTAAGGTGTTTTTTATTTTTATTTATTTTGTTTTTTACACATATATATATATATATTTTTATTTTTTTATTTTTTTTTTTTTTCATGTAAATTCTAAACTAGGTGGGTTTTTGGTGAATATAAGATGGCGCTTTCTCTTTTAGCATTAGTTGGAGTTAGACTTCCTGATGATCCGATAAGGTGAAACTTTAGTAGATTTCCAACTTGCGATTTAAGGTAATTTTATATATATATATATATATATATATATATATATATATATCCATTTCAAAATTGGTGGTGATAAGATCCTAACAGTCAGGGAGAATCCGGTAAATAGTCTCGGACGTCTTTATTCAATCCCTCTGACTGATTGTCATAGGGGTATAGAGGTCCAGAAAGTAGCTTTGAAGGGACTTAAATCAATTGATAAAACTTGTTTACCCGGAAGGATGAAGGCTTGGTGTTACCAACATTGTCTGCTACCCCGTCTTTTGTGGCCCTTACCGATGTACGAGATTGCGATATCTCGTGTTGAACGGATCCAACAGTATAGCAACAAATACCTGCGTAAGTGGTTTGGAGTTCCTCCTTGTTTTTTGAACGTGGGTTTATATACCAATCCTGGAAACCTACAGCTCCCAATATAATTACTGGTAGAAGAATTCAAAATTGGGAAAGTACGCCTTCACATGATGATGAAGGACTCAGCCGACGAGATCATTCGGAAGGCATATCCAGAAATAAAATCAGGTATGAAGTGGTCGGCTGTTAAGACCACCCAGGAGGCGAAATGCAGCCTACGAATCAAAGACATCATAGGCGTCACTCAAACCAATCAAGCTGGGCTGGGTAGCACGAGCAAAAAGGTATTTTTCAAAATGGACCCAAAAGGAAAAAGAGACGTGGTGAGCGAAGAAGTCAGGATGTTTGAGGAAGAGCAAAGAAAAGCCAGTGCTGTTACTCAAGCCAAACAATGTGCTTGGACAAAATGGAATATCGAACCAATTAAATTATCATGGAAATCCCTAATTGCAATTGAACCACTGGCGAGATCATTCCTCCTTCGCTCTACTTATGATCTCTTACCAAATGCGACCAACCTAAAATTATGGGGTTATACCAATTCGGACCTGTGCTTGTCGTGTAAAAGTGATCGGGGTACTTTGCGCCACGTCTTATCTGCATGTCCACACTCACCTCAGATGTACACATGGTGACATAACAGGGTATTAGAAGCGATAATAGAATTGTTAAGAGCACAATATGAGACAGCAAATCAGCAATCCATAACAGCCAAGGAACCCATAATTCAGTTTCCCAAGGAAGGTGAATGTCCTGTGAAAAAACAAAAAAATCCTAACATGACGTTACTGAACGGAGCTAGTGACTGGAAAGTTTCACCAGATCTCAAGACATCTCTACAATTTCCAGTTCACATAATTCAAACAGAAAAGCGGCCGGACATTGTAGCATGGTCCGATTCAAAGAAGAGTGTCCTCCTCATAGAATTGACTGTCCCTTGGGAAGAAAACCAGGAGGAAGCACACGAGCGGAAGAAAAACCACTCTGAGACACTGCCTGCCGACTGCGTGGAAAAGGGTGTCGTGGTTTTATAGAACACTGTCATTTCGTTTCTTTCAAAAATAGGAATCACTGGCCGCAGTTTGAAAGTTGCCTCAAATCGTCTTCAGACCACGGCACGATATGCATCAAGTTGGATTTGGTCGAAAGCGAGAAAATTTTCAGCATGAAGGTAATACACGCGAAACCACCTTTTCCGTGTGATTACGTTAGAAATGGTTACTGTAAACGTGTAATAACATCAACCGCCAAAAGTAAACGTGTTTTTTAAATCACAAACTGCACTCAGAAAATGAAGATTAATGTCCAATGTAGTCTCTGCATTTAATTGATCTGGCGTATATATATATATATATATCTGGCGTATATATATATATATATATATATATATATATATATATATGATTCTCTTAATACCCTGTCCGGTGGCAAAAGCTGCTTGGTAGCGCCAGGGGTGGCAGTACCGCCTTGAGCTACCGAAACGGTGTTATCACCCCTGGATGGCGGCTGATGAAGACATGGTATCGCACGTGGTTTCACATATTGTATGATGAAAAAAATATATATATACACCTTTTGAAAAAGGGATACACTTAAAATATCCTACGATATTTAGTAATTTACTTGCATTTGAAAATATTTTAATATTAAAAAATGAAAAACAATGATGAAGTTAAACTGTTTATAAATAATCATGTTTTTGCAAAACTTTATTTGGTTTCCTGTTTACTTTTTAATTCATTTTTTAAGGATTAAAAACCCTAAACTAACTATAAAAAAATTATTCATAAGTTAAAAATCTCTTTTTTTTTTTTTTTTTTTTTTTTCCCAATTTTTTATACGGATTATTATCGATGATAAAATTTCAAATTATCAAAAAAGGAAAAAGATGTTTGGAAAATATTTTTGAGTGTGTTAGCGTGTTCATTTTGTGCTAAATATTTTCTAAAAATTAAATATTTTTAAAATTATGTATTAAAATTCATGTGTGGTGGTGTGATTTAAACCTTTATGTTTCAAATAAATTCAAAACGTATTCATAAAATATAGGTTTAAACAAAGTTTAAGTCATCATTTTCAAATTTAAATTTTCGGCAATAGTGACTTGATTTTTCGTACAAATAATTTTTCAGGGTTTTCAAATAAAAAAAACCTTAAAAATAAAACAAATTCTTTTAAAATTGACTAAAGAATAAATTTTGTAGTTTTTGGTCATTCAAGAATGAACAAAATAATTAATTCAGGGATATTTTTTCATGTTTAAAAATGATTCATTAAGTTTCAAGTATAGAAATGTTAAAAGATTTTACGATTGTTTTCTAAGAATTTTTATTTCAATATTTCATTGAAAAGAAAACAATTTTCTTAAATAAAATCTCAATAAGAATTAATTCAAATATTTTTAGAAAATATAATGTTTAACAAGTTTTTTCGGCTTCAGTTTAAATTTTAAAACTGCTTTCTTGTGCTACGACAAAACTAATTTTTTAACAAATTTTGAATTTAGCACCTGTTGAAATGAATGGTGATTAAAATTTTAACTATTTACCTTGCTGAATGGACTTGGTTAAATTCTCCCTTTTAATGGCATGTTTCTATTTATCAAATAAATGCTTACTTCTTGGAAACGAAAAACAATGAACTCTGGGGCCATTTTTATAATTCCCTTTGCATTTTGGTATGACACATGGGGAAGCCATGTTTGGTTCTGAAACAGTCAATGCTGAAAGACGCTGTGTAGTAAATAAAACTAATATCTACTGATAGTGACGTCAGCCACTGGAATCTGAAGATCCAGCTGGCCTTGGTATTATTGCGACGGCCACGGCAGAAGCCTTAAAAACTTTAAAAATTATCTTTTATTTATCTGTCTACTTTTTGTTCCTTTGCACCTGTATTAAAAAAACCCCAAAAATGTTTTTATTAAAGTGCTTTCAATCATCAATGGCCATGGTTATAAAAGAAATAATAAAGTTTGAAAAATTTGTACATAATTTTGATTCTACATTAAGACACCAAATACAAAACAAAGGCTTATTATAAAATGTATGATAGACTTAAGTTGTCTGTTAAAATGTACCTAAGTACCCAGTTTAAAAAAGGAATAAAAATGATTTTTAAAAAGAAAAAAGTTATTTTTATTTTTAAAATATGGACTAATGAAGTAATAAAATTGTGACAGTAATTTGATAGCCAATATCAGTTTTATAAAACTATATATCTTGGTTCCCCCCCACTTATTTAATTCAATTTTTTGTACTTGTAAAATTGGGTAAATTTTTATCTTATTGTGAAATTATTTGTGTCATTAGTCAGAAATATTGGAGAAAACTAGTATAAAGGTTTTTTTCTAGCATAGTTGGAAATCCTGAAAAGTTGTATTACAAATCCTCACCAAAAGATCAAATATAGTGTGTGTGTGTGTATATATATATATATATATATATACTTTTAATGAAGTACCTTATGAGAATCAATAGTCAACTTAATAAGTACTGTTACTTTATTCAAATGTTGATTAACTACAAGATTTTTCTTTTAAATCTTTTGTATACTATTTAATTTTATTAAAAATTAAATTGATTTTTTTTTTTTTTTTTTTTTTTTTTCCTTTCTTAAGGTGAGATCACTGAATTGCACACCTTTGCACAACCTAAAGCCTAATTGCTTGGTACGTTACAGGTGTATAATTCAGGATATGTTTGACCCTGAGTTTTACCTGGGAGCTTATGAAGTAGAAGATCTATCCAGTAAACGAACATTTATGAAATCTGGAATGTACAAGGACATTGCTGAGTGTAAAGTAAGTAACAATTGGTAAAAGTTTCTGACCTGAATATTTAGTGTAAGAAATTTCTGAGGTTTTAGTAAATTGAGATGATTGGTAATGTCTCTTTTTTTCCCCCATTGTTATTCAGTTGCATTTACTTGTGAAAGCATTCAATAATTCAAATCTAATTATTAATTTGGTGTCAGCTTCTACACTCACTCCATATTTCTAATTTTGTTTAGATTTTGTTATACTATCAGTAAATATAAAATAATCTATACAATTTTATTTAAAAAGGGCCAAGTACACATGGAGAATAGGCCTTTTCTTGGGACATTTATCTTTCTAATATATCAGCAAAATCTATATTAGATGTCAGTTGATTCTCAAACAATTTCAGCCTCCTTCATTTTTCTTTAAATATTATCCAAAACTGATAGTGACATAACATATAGTACCATATTTACTTGCATGTAATATTTAAAAAAATTGTAAAATTAACTTGAATTTTAACTTTAGATTTAAACTAGAATTTAACAACACTATTTGAAATTTGTGAACAAATTTAGATTATATAAAGCTACAATATCAATTTGAGCTAAAATCATTTGTTCAATGCTTATCCAACTAGAAACAAAAATTACTGCAATAACCTGTTTAAAAGATATGATTATAGTAGCTCCATAAAATTTAATGACCAATTTGTTGGTCATTCATGAGGAAAGGCGAGAATGATGTATGAAATACTGTGGTAAATTCTTTCATGGGGAAAAACTTTTGATACTGAGATGATCTAAGCTGTGGACAGTAAGAGATTAACATAGCTACTTCTCTTGGGTTTTTAGGTTTTGAATAATCAATAATGCCCTACCACTGCAGGTGACTCAAAACAATTTTTTTTTCTTTGAGTCTGTGTTGTCATGCCTTTCTAAGGCAACAGCAAATATGATTGACTGAAATCAGGCTTTCACTGTTATTAAGTGCACAAACTCTTGATATCCTAAAACAATTCAATGAAAGAGAATATTTGTGAATAATGTAAAGTGCTTTTAAAGGTTGAATGAATTTGTAAACTGCAGCAAATGACCTTTTGAAGGTTTGTCATTAACCAAGTTATTTTGATATTTACTTCTAGTTTTTAGATCATCAAACTGATATATATAGTATAAGTTTCTTACACAAGGTTTGGGTTTTGCAGTTAAAGAAGCTAGTTGTTGAGGAGAGATGTGAGGTTGTTTAAAAATTTCTTAATAAAAGCAACATGGATCTTCCTATTGTAGTTATTTCTTGTCTGTGTTTCTGCATTTAAATGTGAAACTGATAAACAGCTGTTGCTTTTTATGTAATCATTATGCATTTTAGAACTACTTAGTGTTTAGCTTAGCACTAGATAACCTTGTAACATATTTAAATTTAAACTTTGTTGTTGGATTGTAAAATTTACAGTTCTCAGACTGTATGTTTTATATGCAAGAATATTTTATAGATTTTTTTTTTTTTCACCAAAATGTTAGGAACTAATGTACACAGATATAAACAATGATGTTATGAAAAATGATTTTTGTTTGCTTTTTAATGAACAACAAATAATTAAGTAAATGAAACTTAAGTTGCTACAAAAATATTTCTATATAAGTAAAAGTAATTGTATCAATTCTCCAAGCTCTACTCAAATCATATCGTAACAAGTTACTGAAAAGAATAATTCTCTTAGAAATTTCACAAATAGTTAAATAGAACTCAAACAATAAAGTGGTAACCTCATTTTTGAAAAAAAAAGTTTAAATATAAAATTTTTCTTAAATGTTTTTAAATAAATTTTTAATATTTATTTTTGAAGAGGAATGGGAATTTTTAAAATAATGACATAATTGGTGGGGGCTGTCATTTCCAAGTTAAAAGAATTGAAAAATCTGTTGTCCTGAAGAATGGCAACAGCAAATTCTTTGAAACAGCCATTCAATCTCTTCAATTCCTAAGGCCAACAGTTTGAACTAATCTATTAGACTAGGGAGGCAGTTTGAGAACACTAGATGTTTCAATCATAATAAGTATCAGAATACTCTACTCCACAGCCAAAATAAATATGGTTAAAGGAAAGTCACATAGATCTCTAATCTGCCCATCTACTTCTAAAATAGATAATTCTGGGTAAGCCCATATATAAATAGATAATTCTGGGTAAGCCCATATATAAATAGATAATTCTGGGTAAGTCCATATATAAAATCCAGAATCAAACAATGAAAAAATAAAAACTACATCAACCATTATTTGGACAAGATCAAGCCTCTCAACATCAAAATTAGGAAAAAAAATTTTTAACATACCAGAAAGAATAGTAATAACCTAATTCAATAAAAAGCAAACTAAAGAAAACTCTTCAAAATCCACTATAAAAAAAATAAATTCAACCAAAACACATAATACAACCCTCATACAATGGATCTGCAGAGGAATCTGGGCCAATTATGAAGAACTTCAACAACTTTTGACCAGTCATAAACCAAAACTATTGTGCCTTCATGAAACATTTCTCAAAGACACAAACCAACTCAACATTAAAAACTACCAACAATATAGTCAGATAAAAAAAGATGGAAACAGAGCCTCTGAAAGTGTCTCTATCCTCATAAGGAAAGACATACTTCAACACCAAATCTACTGAACTCCAAGTCATTGCTGTCAAAGTAACACTATACAAACCAATAAACATCTGCTCCATTTATATTCCACCATATGACCCCTTAAACAAACTCATAGAACAAATACCTAAACCCCCACCTATTACTAGCTGGTTTTAACAGTAACAACACTATATGGAGGTGCCAGAAAACCAATAAAAAGACAAAAACCTTGAAAAAGTAATCAACAGCAATAACATCAGAATCCTAAACAATAAATCATAAACCTATGTCAAGCCATCACTGGGCTCATACTTGGCTATAGCCATAACTTGATGTGATCCCTCAAGTTATATTGAAGATGGGATCCTGGTGGCTGAGCAGTCTGACCTGACAACATAACTTGTAACACTCCACATTGGCCCTTACTGGGCAAGATGGGCAGTCAAAGAGGCCCAACCCAATCAATTGGCTAGTCATGTCAAAAATTTTAATCAGAGGGTGATGGCTGTAGGGTTAATCATGCTGAGAAAACACCCTTCCTCTTCCTTTCCATGGGTGGGTAATTATCTTAGGAATGAAAACCTAGGAACACAATGTAACAGTCTACCATCAGCATTAGTATACTGATTATGTAGCTCTGATATCCCTAGGTGAATGGGTTTCCTCCTAGTGGGGTTCTGTTGCGGGTGGGAGGCATAGCTATTGACACTCAAAACTTAAGGCTCCATTAAAAATCCGATTCAGACCAAGAAGAACAATACTCCAAATTCATTGTACTGCAATCGAAAGAACTCCCTCTTACAAAATAATCACATTATGTTATTGAAAAAACCATTTCCTCTATAATTACCCCTATTTGGATCAAAAACCTAAAAAAATGAAACCATACTCATAGAGGTGGCAACAAAAAAGCAAGCTGAGATATTACTAAAATTGAAAAAATTCCATAATATAAATAACTACTCAATGAGAGACTAAACACCTCGAAGTGTGGTAAGGAACAAAGATCTATCCCTATGCTCAATTATATAAATAAAAAATGAATTTAAAAAATATAATAGATGTCAAAAAAATCACAATATGAAAATTAAGCCAAACCATTGACACTAACACATTCATACTTTCAATGACCCAAAACTGCCACCTGAAATAAAAATTGGATACATGCTAGCTAAAGTGGGAAAGTGTATCCCAAATCCTAAAATGTGCCACAATTGCCCAAAATATGGACATTTGAAATATGTTAGCTCAAGAAAACCAGTATGTACAAAATGTGGAGTTAATGAACCAGACCATACAGAAGAAACTTGAGCAGCCCATACATGGAGAAAACACCACTTTGTGTCATAGTCATGGGACTGTTCACCATACTCTTTCCTCATCACCATTGCAGTCAATCAGGTTTCCCCCAAGACTTCTAGTCCCAGCACTCTGATCCTGTTCTGCAACTTCTCTGGATTCTTGCTAGTCAGTCCATAGAGTTTGAGATATTTTCTCATGAATTCTGCCAATACCACATCCTTGTTGATAAATATATCAATATATGCTGACATTGCTCTATTTATCGTTTCATCCTGTGCTAATAACAGCCTTAAGCACAGACTGCATTATCTGAGGTGCCACATTCAGGCCAAATCCCCAACCTGGTCAGACAATATTGCTTTCCCTTAACTGTCTGGTATGGCCACAAGGACTTCTCAACAAGAACCTGTAGGTATGCTTTCCTGAGGTTCAAAATGGATACGTTCACACCCTGCTATCTCCATTCTCGCAGTTTCTCAGCGCAGACATCAGCAGTGCCTGCGAACATAGGTATTCAGTTCATGATAGTCCATCACACCTTATGTTAATTGGTCTGCAGTACGGCTATCAATGGTATCAGTCCCTTGGGTGAGTTAAACTCCTCATCAATATATGGCAGTAGCCAACTGTTGTCCATCCAGGTTTGCAATTCACACTCATATTCTTTTCTTAACTTGCTGGATATTGGATATTCAGAGATGTTGCTCTAAAGCTTTTCTGGTGCATAATTTGTTGACTGCTTCCAGGCTGCAATCTTAATTCCCTGCTGTTCGTCTAATTTCACACTAAAATCAGCTTTGCAGATGCGAATCGCTGCACAGATGGGCCATGTTTCTTCGAACTTCATGCTTCCATTCTGCAAACACCTTAATGGCATCAATACCTACCAACAGCTTAAAATCCAGAGGCTTCCCTCACATAATTAGCACATTGATCATGGCAATGTTACTGGTTGCTGTGTGAATTCTGATGTTGTTGCTTCCACAGCAGGCCTGCATGACTCCGGTTAATGTAGTTGCTGCCATGCAACTCGACCAAGACTAACATAACTTTGCTCTGAAGAAGAACTATGGGCACCCAGATTCGAGGAGAGCCAAGCATAGTGTGCCATCAATGTAGACAGTAATGATAGGAGTTCACTTGCTGTCTGGGGAATAGATCAATGATATTTTCTGACCAGTTTGTTGTGTGATAGCAATGCTCACAAATTGTCTTCCACCTCTTCACACAGTCTCTCACGAAGTGATTTGGGGCCATTGCACTCATAGCATGTGACAGGTGAGTCCATGCGTGGGAATGATCAAGTAATCTGGATGGCCTTACTGTTGCAATGACTGGTTCCCTCACTACCATTTCATCTTTTATGATTGTCCGAGCTTGGGCCAATTGTTCGTAAGGACTGTGGGAGCATTTTCATGGGGCCAAGAAGCCTCCACATGAACATGCACACTGTCTGGTATTCCTCTGAAAAGATCTGACAGCTTCCACAAATCAGCCAAATACATGTCTACGGACTCACCTGGATGCAACACACATTTTAAACTGTTCATGTGCCATAGATTTATCAGTGGCAAAAGCTGTCATCAGTGCTTCCTTGATTCAAGCTGGTAAACAGCGAATGTTCCCTGGTTAAGCAAAGAGGGATGATACAATCAAGCTGCTTCACTCCCGATAGGTCACATATCACTCCAACTTCTCCAGCCATTCCACCTCGGCTCCTGTCCCGTCAAACTTGGGAATGATTTTTTAAAAATCAAACCGGCTGTCCATTTCTACTGAAATAGCTTGTTGCATTCAGTTTGGCTTGTGATGTCGATTTTAAGCCAAGTTGTAATTCACACTGTCAGTTTCAGTTATGTTTGCAGTCATAATTCCTCCGTTCATCCTCACCGAAAATGAGAAAAGATCTGAATCTCCACATCCACTCACCTGGGTTTTACAACACCCTTTTGCTCTCTTATGCAAATGAGCCCACTGCATAAAATAGGCAATTAGGTACACGTGCACTGGGCTCTCTGCAAATGGTGACTTGACAAGTGAGACAACACATGCATTAAGCATTCAGTTAAGTCACTGTTATACCTATTACACTAGCTATACTTGCAAAACTCATGAAAGGATAATCGATTGAAGACTGATATGGTTCCTTGAATCAAACAACCTCCTCTCAAACCTACAAACCGGTTTCAGAGCCAAAAGAACTACCATAGACCAAATAGTCCACATAGAAACCCTAATCTGAGAAGCATTCATTAAAAAGCAACATCTGGTTGCAGTCTTTTTTGACCTTGAAAAAGCCTATGATGTGTCATGGTCCTATGGCATGCTCAAAGATCTCAGCCTGCAAGACAGACTATGAAACAACCCACAAACAGCAGGTTTTTGTTGGCCTGGCCATTAGTCTAGTGGTGTGGACCCTGTTGTTAATTCTCACACCCAGCTGTGTGGGCATTTCACAGGTTGTACAAAAGAATCTTTAAAAATAACAAACAACAGAGGGTGGAAGGAAGAAATGAGGATCATTAAATAAGTTTCCAGACTTTTTTCGTATGGGCACTTTTATTCATAGTACACACATGAAACTCTAGTCCCCTTCGAAGTAATCTCCTCCGGCTGCAGTGCACTTGTTGTACTGTTCCAACAACTTCTGAAAGGCCCCATAGAAGTCCTCTTGTGTGAGCGTGTCAATGACCTTCGTCACAGCCTCTTTCATCTCCTCAATTGTCTCATAATGACAGCCTCTGAGCTTAGGGAATAACCAAAAGTCACAGGGAGCAACGTCTGGACTATAGGGAGGGCGAGGAAGTGTCTTGATGCCCATCTTGGTCAAATAGTCTGTGACAAGGATGGAGTTGTGGACTGGTGCATTGTCCTGGTGGAAATTCTTATGCCACTCAAAAACTGATGCTCGATTCATGCAAGATGGTCCAAAAGACTGTCTTAAGCATTCCATACATTTCCATACGGCATTTTTTCTAAGTTTAAAACAGAATTTTATTGCATATCATTCTTCTAAAGTGTCCTCACATCCAAATTGAAACTCACCAGCTGTGACATTCGGGCTTTAGTCGGGTGTATTCCATTTCCTGCTGTACCTGTTCATTTGAACCTGAAATCATAAAAATTGATCAGTCATCTCATAAGATGTATAGCAATAACATACTGAATTTTCAAGAGTCTATGACAATTTTAAATGCCTGTACAAAAAAGTCTGGAAACTTATTGAATGCACGACGTATGTTCATCGCTATTGTGAGAACTCTGCGAAAATCTCACACAGTTACCAAAAATGCTGATTCATCTGGTTATCGTCCCAACTTCCTGCTTCGGAGACTCATTTCCAACTGACCGCTTCAGAGTCCGACTCCTAACTGACTAATGTCCTTTCCCCTCCTTTCTGGTCTTGCAGTTTTACACAGGCACAGCTCTTTGTGTAGTCTCTGTGCCAAAAAAGGCAAAGAAAGGTCTTCTGGACACTTCGGCACCGCTTCAAAGATGCCAGAGATAAGATCCCCTCTTTGCCCACCGATCCATGAACACAGGGAGACCCACGCATGTACATGTATGTATTATTTGGTCCAGTTAAACCGGAGTTGGGAGTAATTCCATCAGGACAAAAAAAAACATTCAACAGTGAACATTTAACTTTTCCTGGTAAAGAGCTCAATCTAACTGATTTATATCAAAACCCAAAACAGGATGGAAATAAATTTATAATCCTAATGTGACCGGTTTTTGTTTTTTCTTATACATACACACATTGGTGCTCATTATCATGCCACAGACTCCATAAAACACTTCCTAGAAGACCAGACCTTCCAAATATGAATAAACAACACATTCTCTGATCCAAAACCACAAAAAATAAGTATACCTCAGGGAAGCATCCTGTCTGTGATCCTATTCATGATTAAAATTGATAAAATGACAACTTGTTTCCCTCCAGAAATCAACAGGTCATTATATGTTGACAACTTTCTCATTTGTTTCAGCTCCAAAAATATGGCTACCATTGAAAGAAAAATTCAACAATGCATCAACAAGATATTAAAATAGACCATGGAAAATGGTCTCAAAATCTCTAATAATAAAACCAAATGCATGCACTTCTTCCAAATCAACAAAATGCTTAATCAACCTGCCCTAATACCAAATAGTACTAAAATATCTATAACTCCTTTATATAAATTCTTAAGCATTACTCTTGACCCAAAGCTATCCTTTATCGCCCTTATCGAACCATGGAGGATCAAATGCAATCAAACTAACCAACTTCTAAGAACCATAGCCCACACAGACTGGGGTACTGACAAAAAGCCTAATCAAATTATACAGATCTCTAATCTGATCAAAGCTTGGTTATGGCTGCTTCATATAAAGAGCAACCAGAAACTCCTACATCCAAGGACTCTGTATTGCCCTAGGAGCCTTTGCTACTTCTCCAATTGAAATCTTATGTATAGAAGCTAAAAAAAACCCTCACTTTCCTTGAGAAGATATAAACTTGTACTCCAATACTATACTAAACTCATTTCATATACCCAAAACCCTGGCTAAATAGCATCATGGAAATAAGATACAAAAACCTGTTTGAAAATACAGTAAGGGCTAAGAATCCAAACCCTCAATGAAATCAAAATCAATCCCAAAATAATGCACTATTGAATTATTGGTATTAAAAAGTAAAATTAAAGTTGACGACTCCCTTTTCAATAGCTACTACACTGAAGTGTAGGGGAGGCTGCTACTCCATTCCCTGGATTTCTCCATTTTACCCTTGATTCTTTCCTTGTAATGCTGAATGTTAAGCAAGGCGGCATCAAGTACCATTTTTTGAGTCTTTGGTATGACTCAACCTGGTATTGAACCCCAGTCTCCTGGACCATTGCTGAACACTCTACTCATTACAAAGCAGTAATTGGAACTATTTAAGTGTGCAAATGAATGAATAGTGTTGAATAGAATTATTAGTGTTAATAATAATACTAGAAATCATTTAACTATATGTAAAAAAAAAAATTACCTCACAACTTTTTTGAAAATTTTAACCTACAAACTATTTATTTACAAATATATATATGTATATCCATTTAACTGTGCAAACAAATGACTGATATTAAATTAAATTCTTTTGTGTTGCATAACAATATTTGCAACCATTTAACTCTGTGTAAACAAATGAGCTCTGGCTTGTTTGAAAATGTTATATACAAACTATGCATTTACAAATACATATATACAAAATAGAAATTGGCATTAAATAACCTAGGAGTGCTGATATGCCATAAAACCCAACCAACTAAGATCTAACAAAATACTTCACAGAAAACCTAATCTTAATAGCAAATGACACCATACTAAAAACCTCACAACACACTCTGGTTTAATGATGACTGAAAGACAGCAATCCACCTCCAAAAATCTACATTATGCAAATCTAATAAAGAACCCACTATTACCAATTTAAACTCCTTTAAACTACTCAGAGCAAAAGCATGCAAAACCATGGTATACTAAATCAACATAATCTGGGACTATGAGGCAAATTGCTCAATTTCATCAAGAATTTCTTCAGACAGAAAATTCTGAGTCTGAATTTGATCAACCCTGTCAAACTTCCATAATCAAGAAGAGGGAGTCCTTCAGGAGAGTATACTGTTGGTGACTCTCTTCAACCTAAAGATTAACAACATTACTAATTGCCTGAATCCTGGAATTGATAACTACCTATATGTTGGCAACTTCTGTATCGCCTCCAGATCTAAACACGTGCACAGTAGAGCATCAATTGTAATAATGCATCAAGAAAATCAATCGGTGGTAACTACAAATGGCTTTAAGATCTCCAGAAGTAAAACTTGATGTGTGCATTTTTTTGCCAATTTAAGAAAAATGCATAACAACCCTACACTTAAGCTGGACGGAACAGAAATTCCAGTCATTGATCAGTTCAAATTCCTCAATATAATTTTTTGATAAAAAAAACAACCTTCATTTCCCTCCTTACTATACCTAAAAGAAAAATACAGCAAAGTATTAAAACTCCTAGCCCACACAGAATGGGGCAAAGACCAGCAAACCTCAAAAAAATATACAGATCCCTAACCTGCTTGAAAATCAGCTATTGATTTTATATATGGATCAAATCCTTTAACGCAATTCACCATGAAGGATTGAAACTTGTCCTAGATGCCTTCAGAACATATATTGATTTTTTTTTTTTATCATTGTAACTTTAAAAAAAAGAAATAATATATGCATTGAGTAAACAAATACTTTTCATTTGAATTAATCCACAAAATTTTCCTCCTTAAAATATGAACACATTTTTATTCTTAGCTTTTATTTTTACATTTTTATAGGGTAAAAAAAAAAAGAAAACGAATTTAAATATTTTTTACCACTGTAATGAAACAAACTATTAACTAAATTTAAATTTTTGTCATATTTTTTTTAAAATGTTTTTAGAAAAATAAAACTAAAAAATCCTAAAATAGAAGAATACAGAGATTTTTAGATTCTTTTGTCGTTAAATTCTTACAAGGTAAATAAAAATTCGAATTAAAACTATACTGCTTTTTCGAAAAATGTCAACTGAAAATTAGTGTGTGCTAAGTGTTACAAATAAAAATTTATTGGAGACCAAAAAAAAAAAAGGACCTGAAAAGTTTTAAACTTTTCACCTATATAGGGTTACATGTTTTTATATATCTTAAATGTAAATTTAAAAAAAAAACAATTCATAAAATAAATACTTTTCATTTGAAATAATGAGTAAAATCTTTCAACAATGACACATTTTAATTCTTAACATAGTCTTCTCATCCACCCTCGCTTTCTATCTTACTAGTAGTCTAAATTTCTGAGATGATGCTTGATAATTGTTATTACTTAGAATATTTACATATCTTTGTCATATTGACTCATTGGCCTACTGGGTAGAGTGTTCGCTAATGGTCCGGGAAACCTGGGTTCAATCCCAGGTTGCATCATACCAAAGACTTTAAAAATAGTACTTGATACCCCCCTTGCCTAACACTCAGCAATTTAAGTTACGTATCAAGGGTAAAGTGGAGCAATCCAGGGAAAGGAGTAGCTATTGAAAAAGAGCCTTATGGTCGTTCTCGGCTACGGTCGCCAACTTTATTGTTATACACTCAACATTTCGGCTGATATGTCCACTAGCCTTCATTTCATCAGGTGTTTCATTTTGAACTTGAAAGTCCACACAGAATCTCAAACTGAACCCTTTATTTGAACCACAGGGTTTGACAGTTCCAATTCTGTTAATCATGACCAGTTACAAGTGTTAAGTTATAATGAATATTCCTTGTTATTCTTACCTGTTATTTGGATTGAACCTGCAACCTCCAAATGATTTCACTCAGTAGCACGTTCTAACCAAACACCTTATCCACTGTGCTATATGTCCTCACCGGACAATTCAGAGTAAATATTTGGTACTTATAAACCTAATGTCTCCATCAACTCATGGGATACTCCTCTCTACTATCATCTCAGATGTTTTTTGTACCATATCGCAATTTTAAAAAAATTTATTTATTTTTTTTTTTTTTTTGTCCATATGATATCAGGACTATTCACCAGCAGATTGACTCTTCAATATCTCTGCTGAGTCAAGCCTTCAACAGAATACAACATGACCAAGAATTGCGTCTACTCCATCCTATGCAGTTATAGTAGAGTATACAAAGGCAAGACATGCCGCCCATTAAAAGTAAGGCTAGAAGAATACCAAAAAGCAGTATGTCAGAGATAAGTTGAAAAGTTGGGTATAGCTGACTACATATAGAAGGAAAAGGCAAACCATCTGCCCTTGTGGGATCAAGCTAAAATAATTGAGTGGTAAGAACACTGGAAGGTAAAACATCTCAAAGAAGCAGCACACATGTTGGGCTACAGTGACTTGTTGAGTAGACCTAGTATAGAAATGAATGATTTGGAAACCATTAATCAAAAGGCTTTTTTTTTTTTTTTTTTTTTTTTTTTTTTTTTTTTTTAGATGAGCGATGGTACAAAAACATCTGATATGAGTTTGTGAGTATACCTATAAAGATGAGGTCAATAGTCTGAATATTTTAAGTAATAACAATTAGTGTTCCTAAAATCTTTTTAGTCTGGTTTCTTCTGCTAGTTAATATTTACAACAGAGTAACTCCCTCTGACCCTTACTCTTTACTCTCTTTTCAGAGTATAAGATCAGGAGGGAAAAATCTATTGCATCAAATAAATTGAATTTTTCTTAGTGTATTTGCTTCCACTTTGTAAATTTATTAAATATTTTAATTGCAAACTTTACTTTTTATTTTTTAGCCAAATGAAGTTGTGAAGGTTGATTCTAGCCAAAACATCATATTGGATCGTCAAACATTATATTGCATTCCAATTCCAGGCGAGACCCATTGGGTTAAAGAAATATCCTTGCTCTTGTGTCACTTGTTTCAGTTATCATTTTCAATTTTTTTTTTATTTGAAGCTTACTCAAGAATTTTTTTTTCTCTATGTACAAAAATTTATTCTATCAACTGTTGATCCTGCAAATTTTTTTTAAACTGGTCAAAATTTCATGTGAGAACACTTAAACTTGAAGTGACTGGCAGACCTGTAAAAAAAAAAAAAAAAAAATTGGTTGTTAGAGCAATTGCTGCTAATTTTGAGAGACTTTGCTTATCTTTTCATTCTAAGAATGTTTTCTAGAGAGTAGTATAAATTATAGATTTAAAAAGCAACAAAATGTAGAACTGTTAATAAAGCTGTTAATGATAATATAATAGATATAATAGATGTGTTATTGATATTTTTTTTTTTTTTTTTTTTTTTTTTTTAAAGATCATAGAAGACTGAAAATGACTATCTTACTGTGGTGAAAATAGAATGTCTGGAAATAAATTATGTTTATGTGGTTAATTCCCTTTTGTTTACAAAAGCTTTTCAAAACATTTAATACAGTTTTGTTCCTGAATTATAGTTAGAATTTATATTGAGTTGAATTGTAAAAGAATAATGAATACATTAAATAAGACAAATGAACTTTGTAGTAAGATGTATTAGAAAAGCAGACAACTCAACAAAAATACAATGTGAAACTTGGTAGTAAGAAAATTTAGCATCTTGTAAAAAGAAAAAAGTCATTGGAAATCTGTGTTCATAGGGAAAACAAAAATTTCACAGTATTTCACTAACATCCTTAGTAAACCTCAAATTTCAAGAAATCTTCACCAAAGACATTTTTGTCTTGAATGAATTTCTTAGAGGAATCATTTCCATTGTTATCAACCATAATAATGGTTCCCATCATGTGCTCTCGCGCTTCTGCCTTGAATCAGTGTAATGCCTGCATCTGTAGAAATTGGTTATTTTAATCTTTTTAACTTATAAAAGTTTTTATTTTTATAAGTTAAAAAATTGAAATAATTGTAATTTAGATTGAGTGTTTAAAAAAAATGGCATATCAATGTGAAAATTTTTTTAAAAGTTATAATTGTTTTACATATAAAGTTTCAAAGTGATGAAATTTGAATGAAAAATTAATAATATAACAATGAGATCAGGTTGCTAATACTTACATTGTTATAAGATCAGGTTACTAATACTTTGTAAAATTGTTATGGAATATAGTTTTTATATTTATTTTATGACTGTTAAGAGTTTTTGAATGTAAAAAAAAGTTTCTTGCAAAATTTAAACTCCCATCCCTAAAATGTTCTCAAAAACTCAATTACTAACACCACTTATGGAAACTTAACTGTTTTAATATAGATTGTTAAAAATATCTTAATTCTTCATATAGAAAATATATCCTATTGTGAGAATATAACTAGATGACACGTGATCCTTATTGTAACAGCTGCCCATGATTATATCAATGCTTATATAGTTAGAAAACAGAAGGGTTCTAATTAGCATTTTATACTCATCTCTTTTTTATCAACAATCTGAATAACTTTAAAAAATGACTTTTAACAAACCCTACAAAATTATCATTCAATTGCAAGTTGGATTTAGTGTATTGCTTTAATAAAAAAAATTCTTACAATTATGTGCCATTTTTGAGGATTTTTATTAATATATCAAGGCATAGGATATCTTTAATGGAAATTATTGTTCTAAGATTTAAATGTCTATTGTTGCATGTAGTAACAATTTTTAGTGAAATTCTTTAACTTTGATTAAGCTTATTCTAAAAGGCAAAGTTCCTTGTTAAATGAAGAGTCAGCATCTACCTCTAGTGGGCTACGGAAACGAGTTCATGATGGTAATGATGAATTGGTAATAAAGTCCTCAGCAAGTTCCCACATCTCTGCTGATTCTACAATGGAAACCGAGAATGAAGAAGCAAAACGAATCAGGCCAGAAAGTCATCAAGGTAATACTTTTTATGAGTATTAAGTGTTATATTACAAAAAACCCAAAACCTGAAGACTTCATTCATCTATTGTTAAAATCCATTTTGAGTTTGCTTTAAGAAGTAGATTGTAAATAACTTTTTGCTATAAATGTTGGGGAAAAAAAGTAGTTTTTTTTTTTTTTTTTTTTTTTGTTGAAATATGTGATTAAGTCAGTTATAAATTCAATCATGATAATTTCTTTCATTTTTATTGAACAGTTATTAATTCTTTGGGTATAAATACTTTCAACTTTAAGGCAAAAAATTGTACCCTGTTGGCCATGGGCAATGACCTGTAAGGTGCTAGGATCTGGTGGTTGAGCAGTCATTGATTCAGTGACAGGGTGGTTAATGGCCTGCAACACACCATTTTGGGCCTTACTTGGTCTGATAAGCAGTTGGATAGGCCCAATCCAATCAATTGGCTGGTCTCATTATGCCCTAGCACTTCTTTTCTCCGAAATGTACAATTCAATCTGCATTTGCAGAAGAATTCCCAACTCTTTTATTTTGTGAGTGCTAGAAGGCTGGGTCAATTGTGTTGAAAGCAAAGGAGTTTTGATCACTGTTAAATTGTACGGCATTAAAACCAGAAATTGGCAGAGGTTCAGAATTTCGCTCTTGATATGAGTATATTGATAATGTATCCCCATCTCAAATGGGTTTCCCCTCTGGCTTATTCCCAATGCAAGTTGGACACAATGGTGGGTGGTGGAGCATAGGATGAATGAAAAATATACAAAAATCATGACTTCTTCCTTCAAAAAATCATAAAGATATTTATCTGACTCCGATTCAGAAATTGAAAGTGACTTTCCGAGATTCATCATTATTGAATCACAACAAGATATAAGATTAGATCAACTGTCACCTTTTCTGATCGAAAAAATGATATTGAATTGATAAAATCCAAAAAATGTAAAGAAAATCCGAAATAGAAACTTGCTTGTAGAAGTTGAAACAAAAAACATGCCAAAAACCAATTAAAAAGGGGAAAATTTCATATTCTCAAATGCTGTGCCTACCCATACGCAAAATTAAATACCTCCAAAGGCATTGTAAGAAGTAAAGAACTGTCACTAGCAACACCTGAAGAAATCAAAATGGCTTTTCAAAAACAGGGAGTAAAATAATACAGAAGTGTCACTATTCGCTGAAATGATGAAACCCTACAGACCCATACGTACATTCTGACCTTCGAGAAACCATCAATACCAAAAGAAATCAAGATTGGCTACACGATAGAAAGGGTAGTGCATTATATGCCAGCTCCCTTGTAGTGTTTCAAATGTCAAAAATTTGGACACCACAAAGAGATTTGCAGAGGACACCAAGTATGTGGTGAATGTGATCCAGACCATATGTAAAATGAATGCAAAACATAAAATGCTCAAGTTGCCATAAGGAACACCCTGCCTTTTCAAGAATCTGTGGAATTTATAAGAAAGATTGAAAGAAATAATGTTCATCAAGCACACAAAAAATATACCCTTCTCAGAAGCAAGAAAAATTGTCGAAATCTATATGGGAACCATAACATGCTAATGTAGCATAAAAGTAAATCAAGCCCCCAGGATAGCACTTTAACCGATAAATACTAAAAACTAATAGAAAAACTGATAAATTTAAAAGCAAAAAAACGGCTAACATTTCAAGAAAACCAAATATGCCTTCAAGAAATTCACCTCAAAAGCAACACCATCAACATTAAAAAATTTTTACTCATTTAACTATATTAAATAGCACACCGTCAGACCTTGTTGTGGATCATCAATAATCATTAACAACATCCCCCACAATGAAATTACACTAAAAACAAACATACATGCAGCCGCTATATCAGCAACCCTCCACAAAACAATAGCTGTGTTCCGAATAAATTCCCCCAAGTGAAAAACTCAAAGAATCAGAGCTGAACAATTTAATAGAACAATTACCAAGACCTTCAATAGCCATTATAAGATCTGGGGAAGTAAAAAAAAATAGACCGATATGGCAAAATAATAGAATCTATATTAAATCAACATCAGTTGTGCATGTACAACAATAAATCAAACACATACCTGCACCCAGCAACAGGCACATATTCTGCAATAGACCTAACAATATGTGACCCTAACCTGTTTCTCGATTATAACTGGAAAGTACATGATGACACCTGTGGAAGTGACCACTTTCCGATTCTATTAGAAAACAGCAATGATAAACTGCGTAAAAGAACTCTAAGCTGGAATCTGGAAAAGTCTAATTGGAATGGATTTAAAACTTCATGCCTTGCCCAACTAACTCCAGAAGCCAATAAAAACAATGAGGAAGACATCCTATATTTTACCAACACACTGTTAAATATAGCTGAAGAAGATATACCCAAAAGCTCTACCTCTGCAAAATTCAGTCAGCCATGGTTTAATGAAGAATGCAAAAAGGCTGTAAGATCACGCAGAGCAACATTAAAAAAATTTAAAATAAACCCAACAGGAGAAGACTTAAACGCTTATGAAAACAGCCGAGTCAAAGCCCGAAAAATCATCAAGGACTCCAAAAGAAATACATGGAGAAATTACGCTGCCAAAATAAATAACACAAAGTCAAAAAAATTATGGCAGATGATTCGGAAAATAACTGTCAAAAATAGCAATACCCCTACCAAACTTCTTACTCACAATAATCCTGAAGATTACAGACAAGCTAGAAATCATCTAGTCAAAACTTTCTCACAAAATTCATCGGCCAAAAACCAAAGCAAAAATTTTCAAATCATCAAAATAAAAGCAGAAAAAGTAAAAATCAAATTTCAAATTAAAAACACCAAAAGCTACAACCAACCTTTCTCTACAGCAGAACTAAAAGAATCCCTTGCCCAGTCGGCTGGGGCTGTAGAATTCACTGACTGCACCTTTGCAGAGGGGTAAGACACCCCCTCCAATGAGTGTCCTGGATATAACACTAAACAATCTGATGGTGAGGTTCCAGTGATGCTGGAGCTTTGGAGAATGTGGAGCACCCTTTCATTGCCATTGCTCCCAGGTCTACTCTGGTCTTGAAGGGTAGCACCTGATAGGGCCCTATCTATGGTTTAAATAGAACTGCATACTGAATTGTTTGAATAAACTGAATAGCTTGAAATAGAAATGTTTTTGACTATTAAACTGTATGCTTATGCTACTACTCTATTTACACTAAACTGAATTGTTATATATAGAACTGTTTTGACATTTAACTGTGTGTAAACAGAATATGTACTTATACTAAACTGAATTAGCTCGATTAGAACTGTCTGAATAAACTGAATAGTTTAAAATAGAAATGATTCTGACAATTAAACTGTGTACTCATACTAAACTGAATTGTTTGAAATAGAACTGGCTATTTGCATAAAAATGGATTTGGCGTTAAATAACCTACAAAGGTTGATATGCCATAAAATCCAAACAACCAACCAACCAACTAAAAGAATCCCTCAACGAGGCCCACAACAAAATCCACTATCAATTCCTGAAAGAATTACCTGAACTACCCATAAATTACCCCCGACAAATCTTCAATGATATATGGAACAATGATGCCATCCCTAAAATATGGAAAGAAACCACAGTTATAATTATACTGAAGCCTTTCAAAGATAAAACAAATGCGAAAAACTACAAACCCATTACTCTTAGCAGTTGTATCTGCTAAACACTGGAGAGAATGATAAATGCCAGATTGATCTGGTATCTAGAAACAAACAAATTAATAACCAAATATCAATCTGGTTTCAGAAGACAAAGAAGCCCTATAGATCACCTGATCCAATTAGAAACATTTATCAGTCTTCTATTAAAAATGAACATCTAGTGGGTTTTTTTGTTTTTTTTCCAATCTTGAAAAGGCATATGACACAACCTGAAATTACGGCATTATAAAAGATCTTAAAAACTTCAGATTAGAAGTATTTATCCAAAATTCCTACAAGATAGAAGATTTAGAGTGAGAATGGAAGGGGTTTTCTCTGAAGGAAAAGAACAAGAAATGGGTGTACCTCAAGGTGTAACAATATTGATTTGTGAAGGGTTAACTAACTTAAAATTTGGTGCTGTACCAGTCTTGGTCCATGAAGGGTTAATCCATCAAAAAGCAATTCCAATGGAATTTATTTTTTAGAAACTGGTGTAAATCTAACATTGCTGAAAATGTAAATTCCAGAACTGATAAGAAATGATAAAAAGAATATTGTTCATTGAAAGTGCAAAATATACTTCCACCCAACGTCTGGAGGTGAGAATTAGACAGCACGTACCCAGTGGTTTTATAACTCAAGGCCGACAAACATCCGGGCATTCTCAAGCAATGGAGTCCACTATTGGTGACCATTTGCTTGCCATAGATAGTTGCAGGACCAACTATCAAGATGACTGCTTTTCCGTTCTGCGTATCATCATCATGTCGTGCCACCAGCGCGGATATCCTTGACCATCTCTCGCCACTTTTCCCTATCGTTCATCGCCTCCGGCAGGTCTTCTGGGTTACATCCTGTGTCCTCACATAGCTGCTGTATGTAAGTTCGGGCTGGTCGTCCTGCTTTTGCTTGGCCATATGTGGAGGTCCATAGTAGTACGTCACTTACGAGCTCGTCTTTGCTTCTCCAGCAGTGTCTGGCGTGTCTGGCTCGTCTGACCTGTATAGTTTTCGTGATGGGAGGCAGGTGGCCGTACAGTTGGCGTCTCGTGGGGTGTTGTCGCCAGGACTTGTTCAATATTGCTCTCAACATTCTTGTGTAGTTGCCGTCAAGTTTCTTCTCCAGCCGTTTGGTTAGCGTCCATGTAGTGCATCCATATAGCAGTATCGATACAACCGCTGCCTGGAAGAAACTGCGCTTTATTTCATCGGTCAGGTCTGATTTCCATATTATTGAGAGCCTATCTATAGCCGTCCATGCTTTTGTCAGCCGTGTGTTGATGTCGTTTTCTGTTGATGAGACGCTACTTCCTAGGTAGGTGAACTTGTCCACGAGCCTCAGAGAGGCTCCGTCTAGAGTGGTAATGTTGCCCGTTTGGTTGTAACACATTTATTCAGTTTTGTGCGCATTGACATGGAGGCCAATGCCTGCTGCAGCTCGTTCCAAACTATGCAGTAGTGTCTCTGCTTGATTAGGCGTATTCGCCAGTAACGCTCAGTCATCAGCGTAGTCGGCGTCTGTGATTGTTTTTGCGGGGTACCTTTTGCTTCTTTTCTTAGTCAGCTCGAAGCCATTTTCTCTGATTTTGTCGATCGAAGCTCTAAGCATGTAGTCTAGACAGATGATAAAGAGGTGTCTCCTTGTAGTACTCCTGCAACAATGTCGAAGTATTCCGTGTCTCCATCTGGTGAACGTACTTTCACTTTTGTGTTTTTGTAGAGGATCATTATTGCTGCTACGGTTTCTTTAGGTAGGCCGTATGCTAGTAGGATTAGTTCCATTTTCCCTCTGTGGATGGAATCGAAGGCCTTGGTAAAATCGACAAATAGTAATGTCGGCTGAATGTTTTTTGCCTGGACGCCTTCAAGGATTCTACGGATGGACAATATTTGTGAGGTTGTGGATCTATTTCTCCGGAAGCCATTTTGGTTTTCCTAAGGATGTTGTCTATTTTGGGTTCTATGCGGTTTCGTAGTAGGGCATTGTAGATTTTGGCTGCTATGGATGTAAGTGTTATCCCTCGGTAGTTCTTGGCTAATCCGAGGTCGCTTTTTTTAGGGAAAGGAAGGATGCATCCCTTCATCCATCTTTCTATCCTATTTTGACTATAGACAGCGTTGCATTGCCGGAGCAGTATATCGTCGAATTGTCTAGTCTTCCACACTTCTGGGGGTTTCTCGTCTAGCCCTGCAGCTTTCCCATTTTTAATTTTTTTAAGAACCGAGTCGAGTTCTTCTTTGGTGAAAGGCCCTAGTTTAATGTCTAATTGCTTACTGATAATTCTGGTGATCGGTTCATCCGTTATTTTCGGTGGGCTTCCTAGTAGATTTTTGAAATGCTGTTCCCACAGTTTTACTCTTTCTTGTTGGCTTGCAGCTTTCAATTTTGCTTTGGCTGTGCTCTTCCTTCTACTTACTTCGTTTATTGTTAGCCAGGCTATCCTGGATTGTCTATCTTCCACCGAGTCTCTAATCTTATCTATCTGATTTTGTGTGTATTCTGTCTGTTCTTTTAGATATATTCCTGCTAATTGATATTGTGCTTTTTCTAGTTTTCAGGCATTTGTGTTTGTTGGGTTCTTCCGATAGCTTTTGGAGGCAGTTTTCACGAGTGCACTCTTTTCTCTAACCTCTGACGTTTCCCAAGGGACTCTATATTTAGTTCTAGGTTTTGTTGGGATACACTTTGATGCCGCCTCTAGGTGTGCTTCAACAAAGTTTTCGTATTCGTCATTTGGGGTAACTTTTTCTGTCTTCTCTTGTAGTGTTTCGAATCTGTTTCTTAATTCTAATGCATATTTGTCTCTAATGTCTCTGTTGTTAAGTAGGGCCCAGTCATAGCACCTAGTTGTCACTGTTCGTGTGGCGTTTTTTCGTAGGCTTAGACGTATTTTGGCCGTGACTATTCGATGATCGGAGGACACACCCTCGAAAGTGGAGTATGCCTCGCAATTCATCGCACTATTTTTCCATTTTCTGTTTATAAAGAGGTAGTCTATCTGTGCTTTACTCTTGTTCGCGTATGTTTGGGTCCATAATTTTCCCTCCCTTTTTTGAAAGTTTGTATTAAGGCATGTTAATCTATTTTCTATCATGAAATCAATTAGATGTTGTCCATTCCTGTTTGACGTGTTGTGTAGGCTGTATTTGTTGTTTGTGTTTTTCCCGATTTGTGCATTCATATCTCCGCCAATGACTAGCAGGTTGTGTTTCGGAATGCTACATACTAGGGAGGATAGCTCCTCGTAGAAGGTGACTAGTTCGGTTTCTTCGCTAACATTGGTAGGGCTGTAGCAGGAGATGATCGTTGCTTTGGGGTTGCCATTAAACGTTGCGGCCATCATCCTAGGTTGTATTCTCTCAATGCTATTAAGTGTTTTTAGCGCTCTTGGTCCTATAAGCATTCCCACCCCTCCTACCGATGCATTGACAGAGTTTTTCCATGCCGATACAGTCACCAGCATCCATCCATTGCCAGTTTTTCGTGATATTTGATATCTTCGGTGTGAGTGTATCGATGTTCTTGTATGTCTATCTTATGTTCTACGGCTGATGCAGTTAGCTCTGGTAGTTGACCTATTCTATTTAGGGTTCTAACGTTAAATGTCGCTATCTGGATTGTTTGTTTGCATTTTAGTAGTGTTTGTTTGAGCTCTGTAGCTGATTTTTCGAACACTGAGGCCAGGGCTCCAACCTCAGCAGGACGCGCCCCTTTTTTACCTGCGCGAAGAGCGATGCGGTTTGTGAATGAGTCATGGTTATCTTTCGATCGCTGTTTTTATTCTCATCTATAGAAGCCACTCTTATAGATGAGCAGCAGTAGTTCCCCGATCGAACTGACAATCCTGAGCGTTAAGCCGCAAGACTCACACGTTCAGGAAATATTAGGCATTGCGAATTCGAACACCTTCACGTACACGATGCTGCTTCCCATGTGTACGTGGAAAAAATAAAATAAAATAAAAATAAAAAAAAATAAAAGTAGAAATAAAATAAATAAATAAATAAAATAAAAATAAAAGTAGAAAAAAAATAAATAAATAAAAATAAAAATAAATCCTTTTAGTTAAAGTCCAGGACTGACGTATATTCAAAGAAATTTTGGGGTATATTTTATCTTGTCATCCGATACAGGCCCTACCAGGTTTTTATTTTATTTATTTTTAGTGGAGGTGGAATGCTAAATTTTTAAGTTTGGCGCAGTAAATTCAAACAATTCTTAAGTTGACTCGTGATAGTTGCACCTGGTAAAACAATTTAGTCGATTAGAAATAGATCAAGATTCTTAGATTAAAATATAACAAAAATTCACCAGCAGATTTTACAAGTCATAGAAAATCCAGTGTTATTTTTTAAAAAAGAAAATTGTACTGACCTCTACCCAACGAGTCTTCCCTCACAATTGTTTAGTTTTTTTCTATATATCCACATATTTATGAAGCTTTTATGTCTTTCCTTATATTTATAATGCCATTGCTATAGATCACCCCTGTCTATGTAGACAGTTAAGCAGTCACATTTTAAATATACTTGGGGAAATATTGGAGACTGGTGTGACTTAATTTTTTTTTTTTTTTCAACCCTGTCCCTTCGATCCAATTAATTTGTTTATTCCCGTCTTTTAATTATTCTTTCCGGCGATTTAGCCTGACAAGTGCCGGATGAAAGAGCCCTCGCTGTTTTACTTTTGAAATAGTTTTCCCCTTGTTACCAATGATTTTGCTACTTATTTGTCTATACAAATTTTTGTGTACCATGAACGTTATATATTTCTGGGGCAGCCAGAAAGACATACTTGAAAGAACTAAATATCATACGCCACCAAGAACTTAGACTAGCCCTTTGATCATATAGCACCTCTCCTGTTGGAAAGTCTGTACACATAAGCAGATGTGAAAAAGTGACTCTCCAATATTACTGGAAACTCAAATCTTGCCCATCCAACCTAGCTTAGGACTGCACCTTCAACCCTAAATACTAGCAACATTTTGAAAGAAAAGAAAAATCAAAACCTTTTGGCCTTCGTATGAAGTCAACCCTACAAGAATCAATAATACCAGTAAATGATATACATGAAAACACTTTATTGCAAATGCCACCCTGGATCATAAAAAAAAAAAACCCAAAGAGATTCTCGAGCTGAATGAACTCTGCAAAACCAAAAACCCATTCCCAGCACTTGTCAAGAGAAATTTCGCAATATCCTTCAACACCATCCTGGTCACCTATATGTCTTTACAGATGTCTCCAAGGACAAGAATAAAACAGCATGCACAACTGTTCTGAATAAAACAATTAAGAAATCTCTTCCAATGGAAAGCTCCATCTTCACAGCAGAAGCCCGTACAATAAACCTAGCTCTCAACATCATCTTGAAGAGTAAACATAAGAAACTTATCATATTCTCAGACTCACTCTCTGTTTTACTATCATTAAGAAATAAAAAAAAAACTGGAGAACCCTCTTATCATTAAACTGTTTAGTAGACAATGTTAAATTGTAAAGAAATTCTTATATGCTGGATCCCAAGCCACATTGGAGTGAGAGGAAGTGAAATAGCAGACTCGGCAATCAAATCAGCCTTAGATCTGACTCCCGACAATTTCAGGATTCCATATACTGACCTGAAACCCCAAATCAATAAACTCCTTCACACAACATGGCAACAACACTGGAATAATAACATCTACAATAAACTCTTCCAGATACAGCCCACTTTGGGAGAATGGAGACCAGCTTTTAGAAAATCAAAAAGAGAACAAATATCCTGATTGCACGTTGGTCATATCAAGGCTTATTCACTCTTTCATGCTGAAACAGGGACAACAGCCAGTGTTTGACATGTCAAACACCTTTGCTCTCCTTAGTAAGCAATTTTTAAAAAAAAATTTTTTAAAGGTGAGTCATTTGAGAGATCTGTTTGATGATATCAAAATGAATTACGTTCTGTCCTTCTTGAGAAAGACAGGGTTGTACCAAAAAATATCATTAATTAAAACCATTTAATTGCGTGCAAACAAATGAGACCCTGCTTATCTAAAATGTTATCTAAAAAAAATATCCATTTAGAAATCTTAGTTTAAACATTTATATAAACAGAATTTGGCATTAAATAACCAGTGAAGGTAGATGTGTCATTGTTGTGATGCTGACAAAAAAGAAAGACATGGGGAACACAAAAAGGTTTGATAGAAAAACATATATTCAAGTAACAGAAACAAGAGACAAGTGAACCTGGTTAAACAGTAGTTAGTTGATAGGAAGCAGAGAGTCCAGTGGAGTAGTGACTATCCGTCCACTATGCAGATGGTATCACACGTGATTGTGTCATGCTGATTTGGTTTAACTCTGTCTAACACTCTCGTTGACTTGTATTCATGGAGGAGGGTGAGTCCATTATGTAGAGAGTACAACACCCATCTCCTAAGACTCAACTCCGCAAGAGTCTAGGGAGAAAAAAACAATCTTTTTCTCTTTTTTAAAAAGTTTTTTTTTTAATATTCCTCTGTTTCAGTTTTACCACTAACAGGTCGGTTGCCTTTCGTTTTCTTTTAGAGCAACGTACTTCTGGAATCAGTAACAGAGTTGGAATATTAAATATATCATAAATGACATCCATAGCCACATCTTCTGCTGGGCCATTTTCTGGTACATTTGATGAGCGTTTCCTAGTTTGATCCAGATGTCGTTTATGTGTAAATTGTGGTCCTTTTATGATGTAAATCACATTCCCTATCCTTTTCTCAATCGTACCTGCTTCCCAAAAAGATTTGTTATCCTTGAACATCTTCAAGTAAACTTACTCTCCTGTGTAGTATTTTTTTGTTGGTACGATACTAGCTGTAGCTGGTTTCATTTGTTTTGGGAGCAGTATGTCATACACCGATTGTATTCATCTAGCAAACATCACTTAAGCCGGTGATTGAGATGCTAGAGTTTTCATATTAGGTGTGATTCTGTAGACTTGTTAGAACTACTGAAGAGCTTTTTCTGAAGGCGTAGTGCTAGCTTTTTCTAAAGCTCTCTTCAATGTGTCCACGAATCTTTAACCACGGGTGAAATGTAGCGGTAGTGATATGTTTGATCTGGTAGATTTCGCAGAAATCTTTTGACGTAAACTGGCTTCCATTGTCGGTTATGATAGAGTCAACAATGCCAAACCTAGCAAACAGCTTGTAAAGAAATTTTGTTACAATTTCTGACGTAGGGTTTTTACTCCTGCGAACCTCGAGCCACCTTGAAAAACTGTCAATGACAATTAAATAGTAATACCCTTCAAGAGGGCTGGCGAAATCCAAATGAATTCCTGACCATGGCAGGGGTTAGATTTAACAGGAGGTGCCTTAGCAGCCAGGGCTCAGCCTTTACATGGTTTGACCGCATTTTCAATGTCTTTGTCCATGTTTAGCCAATAGACAAAACTGCGCATCAAACTTTTCATTCTAGTAATCCCCAGATGACCAGCATGTAAGTCTTTCAGAATATGTTTTTGTGACGTTGAGGTAATTACATGTTCTCTGTATAACATGTAGAAAAAAAACATCCATCTTTTGCTGATCTCTTTGTAAAATTTTCGCATTTGTTGTTGATGTATTTGTCTCGAAAAGCCTCCTGCTTGATTTGTTCCAGCGTCACTGGAAGTTCTTTTATTGAATTGCAAATAAGTTTTTAGTTCTCTTTCAGATTGGAGAGAGGCAATTACTTTGTCTTTCAATGGTTCTTGATATTTGGGGATCAGCCTTGAAAGTCCAAATTTATTTGATGGTAGGCAGTCCATTTTAAAATTATAGTTGAGTAGGATGGTACTCCATCTCTGCAATCTGTTGGCAGTATGTGTAGGCAGACCTTTTTTCAACCCCAAAATGGTGAGTAGTGGTTTATGGTCTGTCTGTAGAATAAAATATCGACCATGAATAAAATGGGGAAACTTAGAAACTGTAAATATAATCGCCAAGGCTTCTTCTATTTGTGAGTAATTTTTTTCTGTTGGTAGCAAGGCTCTTGACGCATGTGCTATTGGTTTAGTAGTACCATCATTTTGTGTAGAATGCAAGCTCCGATGCCATACAAGCTTGCATCACTGGCTACAGTGATTTCTAAATCCAGTTTATAGTGTGTAAAAAACAAGTCTGACATTAGAATTTTCTTTATTTTTTTGAATGCCTGTTGGCATTCTGTTGTCTGTACCCAAAGTTTGTCTTTTTCAATAATTCACTTAGTGGAGCATGCAAATCATCCATATTAGGGATGAAAATTTGATAGTAATTTGCGAGTCCTAGAAAACTTTGTAATGTTGCAATGTTATTGGGAGCTGGCATATCCTTCATTGCCGTGGTTCGATCAGGATCTGGTCTTCTACCATCCCTATCGATTATATGACCTAAATATTTTATTTTTTCCATAAAAAAGTTGCATTTAAATTATTTAAGTTTTAACCCGTAATCTTGGATTTTAGCGCAAACCTTGTGAACATGCCCTTTGTGCTCACCTAAGCTTTGACTTTTCATCAAGATGTTGTCCAAATACATAACTGCAAAATCAAAGACACTCAGCATAGTATCTGTTAAGGCATGCAAGTTATCTCTCCTGATACTCTCGAGAAGAGACAGCGTTATTCGAGGACCAGAAGTAAACAAACGGCCATATTGGTTTATGTGAGATGTAAGAAGGATGGGTGTAAAAAGGCGTCTCCGTATGCAGAGTGTTATAGTCTGAGTTCTTTGTTTTTAACAATGGTAGCAGAGCTAAAAGACACTATGGATTCAAAATATTATCCTCCACCCGCATTGCTTAGGAATAAATGCAGTACATGGAGAAAAGAAATGCTAATATGGGAACTAGCTACTTCACTGGATAAAACAAAATGGGCCCTCATAGTGTTTTTGTCATTGGAAGGAAATGCTAGAGAGGCTGTTTTGGAGTTGGATACTGCGGTTCTTCTGTGGATGGAATGAAAAAGTTGTATGAAAAACTGGATACACTTTTTCTAGAAGATATAAAGCAGTCTGCCTTTCAAGCATACAAAACATTTGAAAATTATCAGAGACCGCCTGGGAGGTCATTAGAAGATTTTCTGATTGAATTTGGCTAACTTGTCACCAAATTAAAAGACTTTAACATTCTTTTACCAGAACCTGTGCTCACATTCAGAGCACTAAAGAGTGCCAATATCACCAAGGATAACAAAAAATTGGTCAAGGCTACTGTCAACGAGTTAATGCTATCTTCCATGTCAGAACAGTTACGGAAGATTATGCATGGACATTCTTCTAGCGATTCATCACCCAATACTTCACCTGTCGTGGTAAAAAATGAAATGGATATTGTTAACTAAGCAGAAAATAACCAAATTGACTCTACTGAAGTATATTATGGCCACTCCTCATATCAACGTGATTCGCATTTTAATAATTCGCGAGAAAAGATAAACAGGGATATAAGAATAAAACACGCTTCACTAACAAAAAGAAATTAAACCCGCAAGACCGAGCAGGTAACATTACAGTATGTTTTAATTGTGGCTACAGGTTTCACTGGTCTTACGTTCATAGTAGCAGGAATAAAGATGGCATCGAAATAGAGGAAGATTTTTCCTTGGCCCACGTGGTACTTATGAGTCGACAAAAACGTAAGTATAGTGGGGACATTTTTTTGAGTGAGACGCTTGGCTCTGCGATTCTAAATAGTTGTGCATCCAGCACCGTTTGTGGAACAAAATGGTATAAATGTTTTCTTGAAACATTACCGGATGCACAAAAGAAAAAAATAGTAAAAAAACAAAGGAGTGAGAACCTTGAAATTTGGCGATGGAAATAAACTGAACTCGCTCTACAAGGTGATTCTACCATATGTTATCGCTGATATTGAAGTCAGTATTATCACTGATGTTGTGAACTCTAACATTCCACTTCTCTTGAGTAAAGACGCCATGAAAAGGGCTGGAACTTACCTCAATTTTGAAGATGACACTATTACAATGTTAAAAAAGAAAATTCCATTAAGCTGCACATCGTCTGGATATTACTACATTCCTATTACCAAATCTCTTCCAGACAAACGTAAGTTCAAACACATACCTCTTATTAAAGGAATCTCTTCTAAAAATACATCAGAAAAAATTAAAATTGCAACAAAGTTACATAGACAATTTAGTCATCCTAGTAGTAAGAAATTGTGTGACTTAGTTAAAAATGCAGGACAGATCCTGAATTTATAAAAATTTTGCAGACACTCTCAAATTCTTGTGAACTATGCATTCGTGATAAGAAGACTGAACCTAAGCCTATTGTTGGAAATTTTAATATGGCGTCCGTGACCAGTGGTTCAAATTCTGGGATTTCTAAAAAGTCTTTGTATAAGCCGGCACCCAAGGAAAGAATCAAGGCCAAGCGTACAAACAGAAAGCCATTAGTGCAGAGTCAGCTTGTTGATCTCAATAATCCTAGATCAGCAAAGATCTGCAAGAATGGGATGAAATCATTACTTACTCTAGAATGTAACTTTTTATCTCCTGATGTTCAAAGAAGAGAAACAATTTGTACTCCAGGAAAAGCATCTATTTCTTGTAGACAATATGATGCTGAAGTTGATGACAAACTAAGTGAAACTATGAATGAGAAAGAGAATTGGAATAAAGAGGATTCGGTTGCAAAAGTTATTTGCCATGAACAACGTTCTGCAAAAAAGAAATTGCTTGGAAAAAGTCCAGGTTCAACTTGAAAGAAAAATCCTCATGTAATTGTTTCGGCTACAGAAATAAAATCCAATTCTTTCTTCAACAAAGATGCAAATACAACCTTGCCAAGAGATATGAATGCCACACAGCTTCATTTTGATTCCAGTGACAGTGAAGAAGATTTAAATAGTAAAAGAAAAAAAGAGAGACCCTCTAAAAAGTTACAATGTTACAATGAACAGAGGCTTCGCATGGAGATGGCTATTTTGAAAGAGATGCTTGAAGGAAAAGAAATTGCAGAGATCTCTTGAGTACCAACTAACACACAAATTGCCGACTCTTTGACAAAGAAAGGAGTGCCTTCATTTAAGATCCTGGGGTTCATGTCTGAGCCGAAAGAGTCCTCTGTTTAATGTTGTTACACTCTCCTACTTTTACAGAACTTATGCTCTGTAGAAATGAAAAGAAAAAGGGGAAGAACTGTTAAGGCATGCAAGTTATCTCCCCTGATACTCTCGAGAAGAGACGGTGTTATTCGAGGACCAGAAGTAAACAAACGGCCACATTGGTTTATGTGAGAATGTAAGAAGGACAGGTGTAAAAAAAGCGTCTCCGTATGCAGAGTGTTATAGTCCGAGTTCTTTGTGTTTAACAGTATCCATTACTTGCTGGAAAATTGCTGGTGCAACCTTGACGCCAAACAGCAAGCGTTCAAATTTGAATAAACCACAATGAGTGTTGATGCTTAGTAGCTTAGAACTTTCCTCTTCCCCTGGGATTTGTAGATATGTGTCTCTTAGGTCAATTTTTGAAAAAGAATTTCTCCCATTTGAAGTTCCTCAAAGCGGCATTTAGTCCTTTTGCGAAATTGGCGCAAATGCGTACTTCTTTCAGCTTCTTTTTCTCGTATATAATGGGTGTGGCCCAATCACTGCGTTGTAATTTTGCTAGCTCACCTGTCTTCACTAATCTATACAATTCCTCGTTGTTTTGCTCCAATGAAGCAAAAGGTACATTACGCTTCTTCTTAAACACTGGCTGGGCATTGTCTTTTAATTCAAATTCGGCTGGCATTTTGGTACATCTGTCTAAGCTACCAGAAAAAACTTCCGGATAAGTTTGTTTCAGATCTGTTTTGAGTTGGTATGAATTTACCAGCAGGTCCCAAAGCCTTAATTGAGTCGTCCAATCAGTGCTGAATAAATTATTTGTGTTCTTCAGAACAAATTTAAAATCGTTAAGATCTGAACCTGAATCCAACTGAAATTTTACATTTCTTTTTTGTAATTTCACATTCACAAATATTCTTGAATTCGTGTTGTCTAACTCAATTGACTTGGTATTTTTGATGCTGCTTCAAAATTTTGTTTTTGGATCGACCCTTCGTGTCTGACATGTTTACATATGTCACATTTCTTGTTCCTAAAAGTACATTCTCTGTACCAATGTAGCACACCACATCCAGAACAAGGATTAGGCGGCAATTTCTTTTGCCTATTTTCTGATTTAATGGGAGAATTTGTTTGGTTTGACTTGTTTCCTATAGTAGATGACTTGGTCTGTTTTTTTATAGCGTAACTTCCTGATCTGCAAAATGCCAGATTGTTCAATTTTTTTTTTTTTTTTTCTAATCTTGTTTTACACTAGTATGTTGTTGTCAATACTCAGCTATCTGTTGAAGTGCTGCATTTGACTCATTCTGCGGTTTATTTAGAATTCTTTGTCTAATTTCTGCATCCTTTGCCGAAAATAATCCTTGGACAATCACTTAAAATTATTGGAACTTAATTTTGCCTGTTTGAAATCATCGCAATGTTTATTAACTACTACTGCAAAGGTCATAAAATCTTCTTGCTCTTTTCTCTTTTAAGGCATTTCCACCTTTTGTGGAATAGTGATGTTTTACGTGAGAAGAGCTGTCAAGATGTTTACAATTTCAGTGAATTGTAGTTCACAAGCTTTTTGGGGTTAAATATAATTTGCAAATTTTATATGTTCTGATGTGCCTAGTTTACTCAAAAGAATTCTGCCTTTCTTCAAGTCAGTCCAATCTTTACAATCTGTTTTAAAAAGATCCTTGTATCTCTTAAAATACGAGGCAAATGTAGTTTCTTCATCAGGATTGTAAAAAAATTTGTCTATTGTACTCCAGATGGTATTTTGTGGAAAACAGACTTCGTTTTCTTTGGATTTTAACTTGCAAACGGCTTTAAAGTTAAGTTCTGAAACTCAAGTTGCATTTCTTCCATTCTTTCTTGAAATTTTAAAAGTTGTTGATTTTGATTTTCTTGGAGTTTTAATTATTGTTCATTTTGATACTTTACCACTTTTAAAATCTTCCATGTTGAATATGAAAGAAAACCAAGGTATTTCAAAATGTAATAAATGACAAAAAGAGTGAGCCTTTTTTTTTTTTTTTTTTTTTTTTTTAACAAAAGACTTCTTTCTTTTTCTTTTCCAGAAAAAGAAGCTGCTACTTGTAACCTTTAGTCACAAGTTCTAGTTTAGTATATGGTAGTAACACTTTTTTTTAAAAAAATTTTTAATGAAACTTAGTAAATGAATTATTCATTTTATTATTAAGTAGAAGTAATTTGAATAAATATCATAAATTATATACATTCGGTTTAAAAATAATATATTTACTCATTGCAAATAAAACATAAATTATATGTTTTGCTTTTACTGTCTGCTTGGAATTATGCTTTGTTGTAAACATAAAAAAATCATGTGGGCATGTTCAAAAAGTATTGAAACTGAAATTATATATTCACCAAGACAGAAATGAATAATGAAAAATAGTCTGCTTAACAGTGATTTTAAAGTCACTTGAAGATGCTGAAGCATCCTCTTGTTAGTGACTATTAAAGTCTCTGAAATCAGGGTGTTGAAGCACTTCAAAAGCTTAATCTTTATCTTGAGATAAATTTTCTGTTTAGGAATCAAGAAATGGAAATTGGTCAAATGAGTATTTTTGTATTCCTTATGTTTTAACAAATATTGCTGATCAAAATAAAAATTTGTACTGACTTGATTAAATGTTTTGACAATTTACTCAGCTGTGCATATATCATCATTGGAACTTTGAATCTCAAAATTTAAGAAGTTAAAGAAGTTGTGATAGATTTTGATCACATTGTTTAAAGATTCCTTTTCAAGAGAATTATGATTTTTTTTCCCCTTAATTCAGCTTCAAGAACAGCATCTGAGTCACTAGATTTAAATTTCCCTCTGCAAGCAGAAACAGGTCCTGCTTGTTTGGTCAAAGTAAGTGTCTTAAATTTTTTTTTTCTTTTTTCTATAGTAAATATCACAAACACATTTTATTGTATGAAAACAGCTTGTTCAGTGGTTGCATCAGTCAAGAAATGTATGTGTGGGCATTGTATATACAGTGAAACCTCAGTTATTGAGTGACTCACGAGTCAAACAATTTAGAGTTCAACTAAAAAATTTGAGTAAATAATGCCTCAGTGATCAAACAAATGTTTGGACTTTGAACATGAAAGTCGAGCCAATGAAAACAATGCATGTGGATAACAACCATTACAAAAAATTGATGAACTGGATGAAAATGAGAATAACAACACAACAAAATACTGTAAAATTGCAAAATAAGATATGAATACCCCCTAAAAATAAATGCAAACTAAACAATACTATGTATCAGACTAATATCTCAACCAAACAAAGTAACACTTATGAAAAAGTATATAAAAGTTTAAACAGGAAAATGAAATAGCACAAACACTGCCTATCATTTAAAATCCCAACATTAAAAAATCAAACAGCCCTATTGTTTAAAAGAAATAAGAATTTTGTAGTGTGTATATATAAAATGTTTGTTGTAGGTCTAAAAAACAAAAGAAAAATATATTTCAAAATATAGGTAGGTCCACAAAGACATTTATACTTAAGAAATTTATATATTTATTATCTTATTTACTTATGAATGAATAAATTAATTAAATACGAATCTCTTCATGGACCTACCTATTTAAAGATGTATATATAATTTTATCATACGTGTAAAAGCATGTCGATACCCTACCCTCACAAAACACAAACATACATAGACATGTATACATATACAATGATATATATACTTCCTTTAAGAAAAAAAAACAAAGACTGGTTACTTTAGGATTATAAATTTATTTCCATCCTGTTTTGTGTTTCTGATGTAAACCAAAAACACGAAGAAAAATATAACAGGGCTTCTTCACATCTCATGGATAAAATAAATCAGAATAGACACGGGGGGAGGGGATGGAAGAGGGGTGAAGAGTTATCTCCTCGTTTTTTTTATTTATTTTTATTTATCTGATTTTACTGTCGGTTTGAATTATGGTAATTTAACTTTTTTATTTATATTATTTATTTTCTTTTTTTGTTAGGTTCGATAATTAACTTTTTTTATGTTTTTTTTTTTTATAAATTTTTTGTAAGGGAAATATTGATACTTATATTAATTTCAAGTCTATTTCCTCAATTACCTATTTTTGTCGTGTACATATATCAGATACGTTTTTTCCTTTTCTTTTTATTTTATTTTATTTTAGTTCATTTACCTTATTTCTCAATTTATTTCTATGTTTTTTTAGGGACAACTTTTATTTATGATAATTAGTCTATAGTTTAAATTTAGTCTTATGTCTACATCTTGCTATTAATTCACATCTCTTATTTAATAACTTTTCAGGCTCAGAATAAGTCATTATTTGTATCTTTTCTTCTAAGCACAGGTTATGTCTACTGTCAAAACTTTTTGGAGTATTTGATTTTTTTCAATATAGACCATTGAATCTCAGGGGTTAACCCTTTATTTTTCAAACTCCAGAATTGCTTAGATAGTGCTGTTTGGTGTTTTAGATGTTCGTGGGAGAAAGAATATTTGTGATTTGTGTATCTCTCTTTCCATTTCATGGAGGAAATTCCGATATAAGTTTTTCTATCCATTATATTCTCTTTTGGGTAAATTATTCCTTGATATACTACATTAAGTTACATAATCCATTCATAGGACAATTGTTTCGAGTTATACAATTACATTCTTTTTTTATACCGTTATTATTATTATTATTTGTTCGGTCCTGAAAGTCCTTAATTATCTCTTTATTATGATTATTGATTATTTGAAAAATATTTTTCGTGCAAGAGTAACTAATTTTTAACATTTTTCTATTAAATATTTTATGCAGTTTATTATCATGTTTAAAATGCTTATCTATTATTTTCAAAAAATATTTTCCTACATTTATACTAGCGAGCCTACAAAACGGGGGTTAAACCATATAATTTTTCTTTTTCTATTTTTATGCCCATTTTCCTTATTTTTTTCATTATTACTATCATTAGGCATATTCTCTTCTTTATAGGTAAAGTTTTCCTTATACCCACTACTTTTTAGTGCATCAATATATATTTTACTACTCTCTCGGAATATTTTCTCATTTGCTGATAGATTTTTTATTCTCAAATTTACAGCTTTTGGGACTTGTTTAATTATTGTCTTAGGATGGTTTTAGTTAATGTTAATGTATGAAGG
>CAUZXS010005527.1:2500-23391 GCA_963585895.1 Sepioteuthis lessoniana | reverse complement strand
TATATATATATATATATATATATATATATATATATATATATATATATATATATATATATATATATATATATATATATATATTATATATATATATATATATATATATATATATATATATATATATATATATATATATATATATATATATATATATATATATATATATATATATATATATATATATATATATATATATATATATATATATATATATATATATATATATATATATATATATATATATATATTATATATATCTATATATATATATATATATGATTTATATATATATATATATATATATATATATATATATATAATATGATTGATATATATATATATATATATGTATATATAATATCATTGATATATATATATATATATATATATATATGTATATGATTGATATATATATATATATATATATATATGATTGATTTCTATATATATATATCTATATTTATATATATATATATATATATATATATGATTGATTTCTATATATATATATCTATATTTATATATATATATATATATATATATATATATGATTGCTATATATATGATTTATATATATATATAATATGATTGATATATATATATACATATATATATATGATTGATATATATATATATATGTATATATTATTAATATATATATATATATGATTGAGATATATATATATATATATATATATATATATATGATTGATTTATATATATATATATATATATATATATATATGATTGATTTATGTTTATATATATTTATATATTTATACATTTACACATATATATTTATTTTTGTATATATATATATTTATATATATATATATATATATATATATATATATTTATATACATATATATGTATATTTTTTTATATTTTTATATATATATATATATATATATATATATATATATATTTTTATATATATATATATATATATATATATATATATATATTTTTTTATATATATATATATATTCATTTATATTTCTATATATATATATATATATATATATTTTATATATATATATATATATATATATATATATATATTTTATATATATATATATATATATATATCTATATATATTTTATATATATATATATATCTATATATATATATATATATATATATATACATATATCTATATATATATTTATATATATGTATACTTATATAAATTTTATATTTATATATATATATATATATATTATTATGATTGTTATTATAACATTTTGGTTATTGTACCACCTTTTCAGATACTTGTTGTAGTTGGTAATCTGTAAATTTCAAACTAAACTATTTATTCAATTCCAGGCCTAGAAATTTTTTATCAATTAATTTGTCTTTGACATATTGTCTCTCTCTCTTTCTACCAGAGTATATGATTTTCATGGTAATATCCAATTTCAGAGATTAAACTCATGACTATTAGATATCCACAAAGCCATTTAATTGATTGAATAAAGGGCAAAAAAACCCTCCTTCAACTTCCCTGGTCTTCCTGTATTCAAGCAGAGAATAAATAAAGTCATTTACTTTTTTAAGTATCTAAGAACTCACCTTCTGATTTTTTTCCACAAAAAATTATAGTAAAAACAACAGCCCTAGGGTCATTCCTTTAAAATTGGTGGAAACATTAACATCAGAAATGCACAAAAAGATTCAATTATCTGCATGTTGTGACTCTTTTCAAAATTACCAACAATATAAAAATAAGGAAGAGATCATGTCTATTCACCAGTGACTAACCTTTTGTTTATAAGCATCCTTATGGATTAACGCAGGGATTTCTTATGATTTTGCATAGGTGGTACACATTTTTTCTTCCCTCTTTTTTTTTTTTTTCTTTTTTTTTGACACAGTACTTAAGTTCTGTTAACCAAATATATTTCAAATATAAGAATTCAATGAAAAATGTAATAAATAATTTTAAAAGAACAGATATAAAAGTTATTGGTGAGATACAGTTTGGGAAGCTTTCTGACTTAGCAGCCAAGATGTCTGGCATGAATTAAGAGCTTTTTTTAAGTGATTTTTTGATTTTATACACATAACAGGAAGGATTTTATCAGTTTTAATACTTTTCAAATTTTATTCTAGGATTAAATCAAAAAATGTTTTTGTTTTAAGAAACGTTTTTAGCTTTCATTTTTAATCCACTCCAGAAGACTTATTTTGGAAATGCTCTGAAATAATTAAATTTTTTAAAGATTTTATTTTATTCCAAGAAAATCAATGTTTATTTCATGGAATTTTGAAATTTTTTTGTTCAAGAAAAAAGTTCTAAAAATAAGTAGATTATCAGTTTTTTATCATTTTATTTATATAATAACATTTTGATTATAAAAAATATAAAGAAATTATTTTTTGTCTACATGAATACATATTTACTTAAATGTTTTTTACATTTTTTTTCTTTTAGAATTTATTCATTTTATTAGGTATACAAAAAGTTCCCCGTGTTTTTTGTTTTGTTTTTATTAACTAAATTGAAGGCACAATTGAAATGCAAGTTTTTCACTCCAAACTTTTGTCAAACTTAAAATGAGGCATTATCATTGTCATTGGAAAGGTCTTTTTCAACCATCTTCCTGGGAAGAAAGTTTAACATTCATAGAAAATCAGAAGAAAGGAATCAGCTACAAAAAACTATAGTTATAGCAGTAACAACAAACAAATGAGCATTAACTCAGAGAATGTTGCTTATGAGTTTATTCTTACTTCTCCAGCAGTGCCCCACATCTTGTCCATCTTATTTGGATGGTTTTAAAGACAGCAGATTGTTGTTGCTTTGTGAGATGTTGCTTTCAGGATTTTGTTCAATATGACTAGTTACACATTGATGTCATTTTCATGAGATGCTGCATCTGATGTAGATTAACTTGTCCACTTATTTCAGAAAACCACCATTTAATGTGGAGATGTCTCTTTTTTATTAAAACACATGTACTCTATACATGCAGCATAATTTCTACTTTGAGTCTCCACCTTTGGAGTGTGCTGCAGTGATTCAGTCTTGTCAATCAACTGCCTTTTGCATTGAATATTGTTACAAAAGACCCATTTTTCATTATCTGTAATGATAATCTTGAGAAACAGGTAATATCTTTTCCTTGAAAAAAGACTTGTTGCAATGAATATGTGATTTTCTTCTTCTAACAGTGTGAGGAACCCAAATGTCCAGCTTGCTCATTTTTTCCATCTGTTGCTAGTGGTAGCAGATTGTGGATTGGGATGTGTTGAGGTCAGGTGCTAATTCTTAAGTACTTTTTTGCAGATTGCATTCCACTAATTCTCTTAAAGCATCTACATTGAAATCTGATGAGCATCTTGGTCGGGGTTCATTTCTCTATGCTGTATCACCAGAACAAAACTTTGAAAACCTTTTTCTAGTTTGGCAGTCAGTAATAACACTTTGGCCATAAACACTACAAATATTCTTTGTTGTTTTTGTAGCATTTTTGTTATTCTTAAACTCCTGCAATATTACATGTCAAATATGCACCTTCAGTTTCTCCATTTTAGGAGTGGAGATCATAAATTACTTTATGATGTGCACTCTTTCACTCTTGAAATAAGAATAGTCAATGAAGGCACTCTTTTATCAGGTAATTTCTGGTTGTGTTTAAAACATTGGAAGTTTGAAATATGTAGTTACAACTTGCTTTTAAAAAGCAGAAATTATTCATCACTCAGCCGAATATATATATATATACACACACACACACTACCAAAAGTGTTTAACTTGAGAAAATCACACTCTAAAGAGATTTGGCTTGTGGGTAGAGTGTTCGCCAATGGTCCAGGAGACCTGGATTCAATCCCAGGTCGCGTCATACCAAAGACTTTAAAAATGGTACTTGATGCCTCCTTCCTTAACACTCAGCAGTATAAGGTACGTGCCAAGGGTAAAGTGGAGCAATCCAAGGAAAGGAGTAGTGCCCTCTCCTACACCTCGGTGTAGTAGCTATTGAAAAGGGAGCCTTCTGGTCGCCCTTTACTACTTTTACTTTTATTCTGCCCTACAAATAAAGTGTGTGTGTGTGTGTATATAGTCTTCTCATTGCAAAGTCTTATGGGGTGATAATTCTTCAGAAAGGATATGTTGGAGGTGACAATTCAAGATATTATTTGTTTATTATATGCAATGAACTCAGCTTTGTTCTTATTGTCTCTTGACTACAATCTTCAGTTTTTATTCTTTATCAACATTCTCAATTATACAATTTATCACAATTATCAAAAAATAAAATCCTGGAAATTTGATTTTGAAAATTTTTGAAAAACTTACACACATTTTCAATGAAATCATTGAAGATCATGAGAAGAATTATTTGCCCAAAGTTTTGTGTGTGTGTGTGTGAAAGAGAGAGGGGGTGACAATTATTCAGGTTTATTATTTACAACAAATTAAACTTCGTCAGTTTTTATTCTTGAATATTTCTGAAGAACTTGAATGGCTGACTGTAAATGTGAATATGCCTACAAGAATTTGTGGCATGATCATTTTCCTGATAAGTTTCTAAATTTTATGTCAGCACATTAAGAATTCTTTATGATTACAACTGATTATTTAATTCTAGTTTTGTCATCAGAATTAATATAAATTAGATTGGTGTAGTCTTGGTTTGGTTTCTTTGTTAAATGGCTTATCATCCTTTGTAGGTTATTTAATGCCAAAACCATCCTTATAGTAGAACAGCAGTGGTACTATTTACTCATGACTAGGTGGAATGATGTTATTAGTCCGAAAATGAAAGTAATAGAACGACTAGAGTTCGAACTCGCTAACTACGATGTCACCATCTTGCACATTAGCCACTATGCCACGGGAACTCCCTCTTGACAAATCTTTAGTGGGTGATAGTTATTCAGAAAATCTATTTTTAACATTTTATTGAAATACTTGAAATTGACAACATTTGGACCGAAATACATCAAATACAAAACCATGTTATTTTAACCAAGGAATTTCTCACTGCCCAGTAGTGAGACACAGTTGCTTGTACATTGCAAAACGCTTTGTATAAAAATTAATTTTGAAAAAAAAAACTTTATGGAAACTGCTAACAATGTCTCCTGTTACTATAGAAACTGAAAGTATCATTACTCTGTAGTGAGACCAGGTTGCATGTATGATTTAAATTCTAGCGAGCTTGGAATAACTAGTTTCCCGAAAATACTGAAGAACTGAAATCATATACTGACTGAAGAGATACAGGAGTACTTGTCACACAGACGCGTGCCCAAAATAAACAAAAAACATTTTTCCAGTTGTATAACCATATTACTACTACTGTTTCAACTATGCATCCTGCTCTTGTAACATAATTAGCAGTGTTATCACAGCTGCACTTCCGTAACTACCTGCTCCCGCGTGGGGTTGTTGTCACAGTTGTACCTCTATACAACCTGTATGATCTTGCTATTATCGTAAAAAATACTTTCTTTAAACAGTGTTTTGTACTTCTAACGATATAAGACAAGAATTACCACAGATAAGTGTGTGTGTGTGTGTGAGTCTGTGAGAGAGAGAGAGAGAGAGAGAGAGAGAGAGAGAGTAAAAATTAAAAACTCGGCGGTGGGGCTCTTAAGATTTAGGGTCATCGTTTATTGAATGCCTGGCAACCTCAAAAAAAACCAGTGGTAGTTGACTTTAATTGTGTAATAACGGCATTTGCACTACATAATATCTCGAACTGCCTGTTACTTCTATTCTTTCCTTCCCCACTCATCTTCCGTCCATCTCTACCCCCATCATCATCATACTACTAACCTTCTGGTCTTTTCTCTTTGGTGAATAATTGTTCTGACCTACAAACCTGATTTTTCAGCTGTGTAATAAGGTCAGCCTTTCCTCGACACTTTTCTATCTTTCCTTCCCTCAGTTTGAAACTCTTTTAAATTTCTCTGAGTTTTTGCTTTTTTTTTTTCATTCTCTCTCTCTCTCTCTTTTTTCGTTTCTGTCTTTCTTTCCTTCCTTCCTTCTCCCGTCTGTCTTCTCTCTCCTTCTTACTTTCCCTCTCTTCTTCTTTCTGTCTGTCTGTCTCTCTTCTTTTCTCTCTTTCTCTCTCTTCTTTTCTCACTCTCTTTTTTATTCTTCTCTAGTTTTTTTTTTCTCTCTCTCTCTCTCTCTCTCTCTTCCTTCTCTAGTTCTCTCTCGTTCTCTCTTTTCTCTAGGTTTTCTCTCTTCCTTCTTTAGTTTCCTCTTTCTCTCTTCCTCTTCTCTTATTTTTTTTCTCTCTCTCTCTCCCACTTTCTTACATGTCTTTCCTTTTATATCTTTCTATCTTTTCTTTTTTCTGTTTTTCTTTAACTTCTCTGTCTGTCTCTCTTATTTTTCAGTATTGACTGTCTGATTGATCTCAGCAGCCGACTCAATTCTATCATTGCACTTGCATTCATTCACTTGGCCACTACTTTACTGCATATTATCGCTACGCTCAAAATTTCTCGCGTTGAAAATCTTTCTGGCGGTGTTATAATGTTACTTTTAATGCTTACTTGTTGACAATCGTTATAAATTTAATAAGAAAAAATGTCGATAGAAATACTATTCTTCTACGTGATTAATACATTATTCTCCTCTCCGGGTTTCTGCAACATTATTTTTATAAATTATATCAATTTTACGACTTTTGATCCTTTTTGTTTTTCAAATGAGCCTATCCATAAAATAAATGATATATTATTGTGTCTTATTCTTATATCTAATTTTTATATCTCTCAGATGATCAAATGATCAATTACACTTCCATTCCTACTTCCACTTTAAAATGGTTATGGAGTGATCACGATTTTGTTTTTGTTTATTATCATCATTATTATTATTGATGATGATGATAATTATTATTTTTATTTATTTATCTGTTTATTTAATCTTTGCTGTTTTTTAAATTTCAAAACTCAATTGAATAAAAAGTTGATTGAGCTTTTTCATCACTGACAAATCCAAAGTCTACATCTAAAAATTTTGCTGCTTGTGTACTGCTCATTCATGAAAATTTACGTTAATTTTGTTTTACTGTACCAAGAATAATAAAGATTTGTAATACTTGCATCCGCAATCTAGATAAAATTAATTTCACTTCCCTGCTCTCTCGAAAAATGAAGTCCCTAATTTACGTCTTACACTAGCTACAATTCACTCAGCGGCTATATTTCTTTTATCTTTTCCTCTCCCAAGTCAAGGTGTCAAGTTATGGCTGATGCCTGATTTGTAACTTTGGGACTTAACTGTTCAGTAAAAACAAAATGAAACAAAGGATAGGTTAACTAATATATAGTATAAATTTATAGGTGGCCTATTCTGGTCATTTTTTTTTTATATAAGATTTTGTCTGCGTACAGACAAGTACAAAGAAAAGGACGATGATTTCAAGATCTTAAAGAAGAAAAAAATGAACATTTCTAATGTTTCTGTGCAGAAAATAGCCCAATAGCCCCCTGAGTTTCTTAGAGAAGAGAAATAGCAATAAAAGCATTTGTAAAAAAAATGGTAATAGGCATTGAAGCAAAAGAAGGAATTATTTTACCTAAGCATTTTCGTTTTTAGATCATTTCTCTTTACTCTCTAGTATCTTTTCTTTACGATGAATAAAGATATCTTGGCATGAAAATATATAAAAGAAGGCTGACGAGGAATATTGTTTTGGTGCTTGGGTTAGTGGGTCAGAAAAAATGCACTCCTACAGAACAAGTGAAAAAAATAGAAGGATGGTGGAAGTACGAGGCTAAAAAGAAACCACGGTGCTACTTGCCTTAAAAGAGGCAAGACGTGATTAGGTGGGTGACCTGCACTGGAGATATAACTAGTAGGGAAGTGTGTGAAGTGACAGGGTGGAGTTCATTGGTGTATAATCTCCTTACACCTTTTCAGCACGTTTCCTTTTGTTCTATTTTAATAAAAGTGGATATTTTTAATATCTCATATTATGTCTATGTAAAAGGGCGGAGAGGGTCAAAGAAAGCGAAAAACACATTTTCATAATTTCTTGAATCACATTTACATGTTTTGGCTTTATTTGAACTTAATAGTTTTCCTTCTAGAGTAGAAATAATGTTATACCTATAATTTTCATTTTGATGTTTTAATGAATATTGTATTTTTAATCATTTTTTATTTTTATTCTGGTGTTTCTTTAATTTTAATTGATTTTAAAACTATTTTTACGTTATTTCTCTTAAATTTATAAGTATTATTTTCTTGTTTACTATTTCGATTTTTTAGGTGCTTTGTAATTTTTTTAGCGTTCGTATGACATTTAAAATATTTGTATTGTTTAAATTAGATATTTATTTTCTGAGCTTTTTTTAAATTTAAGAGAAAGTATGGTCGATCATACACCAGTAGTTTACTAACAGCTGTACAACTGGTGATTTGAGTAGTTGCAAATAAAAAAAAAAAGGTAGTTTGAAATAGAAATGGAAGAAATACTTAACAAAAATTAATAATCGACATTGATTCAATATCTAATAATAAATTTCAAATAGCATTACTGATTATAGGCAGACGGTCTTAGTAGTTTCAGTGAAAAGTAAGTCTAAATATTAGTAATAAAAATGGTTAAGCCTTGTTTTATTTGCTTTTCTAGCCACAAAAATTGCTCTCTTGAAGTGGTCACTTCTTAGGTTCGACGTTTCTTAACTTCAACGATCTGATGCTTTCAGTGTTATTTTGACAATAACTTACTGTAAGTCAGGCTGCATAAAGAATTGCTTCAGGCTTGAGAAGTAGCCTACGAAAAAGTATCTAAGCTGTAAACTTTTCATAGAATAGTTATTTACTAACTGGGTCATTATGCATCAAATTAAAAGACAGGCGTGTTCGTTAAATTGTAACTTTTAGTTAATTCATCAATATTAGCCTTAAATCTCTTGAACGTTGTCAGCACGTGTGTCTGTGTGTCGTATTTGTATGCATTAGCGTCTCCAGCGTTAAAGAATGATGATTATTAAACACTTTACGTTCATCTACAAAAACTAAAAAAAAAAAACAGGTTTTCGTTGTGTGTGAAAGAGAAAAGTTGAATGCCAGTTTCTACTTTAGAATCTGTCTAAAAAGAACGAATATTATTTATATGAAAATGGTGGTGGTGTTCGGTTGAAGAAAAAGAATCTAAATACATGCCGGGAAGGGATCAGGTTGTGGCTTAAGTTCATGTTCTCCTTAAAGAAGAAGCAGGTAGGGCCAAGTAAACGGTTTCTGTTGTCATCATTATCTCACGTGTACTCCAGGGTGGGAAGAGTGTGACACAACTTATGACACACTAACTTGACTATCTTGCTTGATTGGATGACTGATTTTAGAATGCATCTAATAGTCGGGTGTCCTTGTAACGTAATCTTTTTTTTTAATTCCTACTCTTTCTATAAAACTCGTTTATATATATATATATATATATATATATATATATATATATATATATATATATATATATATAAAGAGAGAGAGAGAGAGAGTCCTGTCTTGTATTACCTTTTTCTTGTGTTCTCTCCTTATTATTAATTAATTTTGTTATTTTATGTTTTACTCCCAGATAACTTCTCTTCGGCCTTTTACTAATGTGTGCAATAAATACCGTAGTGAAAATTGAACGAAGATTAGCTTTTTTGTATTATTTTACCATAACGTTTGTTTATGTGATGAAATAACGTATGTGTGGCGTCACACAGGAATGTGCTAAAATTAAGTTATTTTATTTAAATAAATATTTCAGGCACTAGAGGTCCAAAACGCAAAGCTCTGTATCAACACATGCTTTACTACATTCTATTTGTGACCATTTCTTCAAACAGAAACGATTTTTTAAAAACCAAATAACGTATTCCTAAGGATGCAATTAACTATATTAAGTTAAGTTATTAGCATTTAATATTTTTGTTTTGTATGAAATACGCACTTGTCGCTTTATATATATATATATATATATATATATATATATATATATATATATATATATATATATATATATAACGGTTTAAAAGCACTGGTTCTCGCTAGATCACCTAAGTTAAGCAACGATGAGCTTGCTTAGTACTTGGTGGATTACTACTTAGTAACAGCAGGTGCTGTAAACCAGACTTAAGCAAAGCTTAATAAATAAAAAGAATAATGACTATTTGATGTTATTACTAGTACATAGGGTAAAATTACTCAAAAATTTACACACACAAACTCCTTTATGCCGGATAATCATTCATTTTTAAATTGCAGATCTGTGTGCGTGCGTGGATTTTTAAAAAATGGTTCCGTTTCCTCATTACTTTTCTGACTATTCTTTTTTCCTCAGTGGACAGGTAGAACCTGGAGAACTATACCTTGGAACTTGATCTCTTCCGTCTTCTCTATTCTCCCGTCTTTTTCATGCTTCTCTCTCTCCTTCTTCTCTGTTCCCCCCTTTCTTTATTTTTTCTATACTCTTTTTCCACCCACTAAACAATTTTCCTTGTGTAAAGGATTTGCTACGCATTAAATTTAACATTCAAATGTTTTTATTCTTACCTTCTATACAAATCTATTTCCCACCTCTCTCTCTCTCTCTCATATATATATATATATCGCAAAGCCAACATCATTTCCTCTGCAGAGACATAAAAATATTTATTCTATATCCATTTGATAGCATCAGAATTAGGTCAACCTTATAATCAACATCTCTCTCTCTCTCTCTAATTTTTATCTCAGATATTGCTTTGTAATCTCTCTAAAAATTTGAGATCCTTCTGTCCAAATGGACACAAGGTCAATATACGATTTATGGCATATTGCAGAAGTCACTAAACTGAATTTTAAACATTTTTTTCATGGCTTTTAACCTAAAAAGTGGGGGGGGGGATTTACCAGGGACGTTCAGATTTTTTTTATTTATTTATTTTTAGATTAAGCATTGTCAGTCATTAATTTTGACTAGTATTTTCTTTCTTTTTACAGCCCAGTTGGCAGGGGCTGTAGAATACATTGACTGCATCTCAGCAGAAGGGTAAGACCCCTACATCGAGTGTCCTGGATATGACACTAAACAATCTGATGGTGAGGCTCCAATCCTGGAACTTTGGGGAATGTGGAGTACCCTCTTATTGCCATTACTCCTAGGTCCACTCTGACCCAGAGTGGTTTTACCTGTTAAGATCCTATCTATGGGTTAAATAGAACTATTTAATAATTTTCTATATTTGAAACCATTCAGCTGTGTGCAAACAAATGATTAGTATTAAATTGGGTTATTAATGTTAGATTGCAATACTTGAAACAATTTAACTGTGTGCAAACAAATGAGCTCTGGTTCTTTTGAAAATGCTTGATACAAACTATTCATTTACAATTCTTATATTTGATATATATGTATAACCAGGATTTGGCATTAAATAAACTTCAAGGGTTGATATACCATAAAACATAACCAACCTTTTTAATTTTAGTTACTGTTTATTCTCACTGTCATTGAAATAATGCAGTGAATTAGAATAAAAGCAACTGTAAAAGACAAAGGAAAATAGTAGTCAAATTTAAATTACAATGATTGACAGAGAAGCTGAATCAAAATTCTTTTATAGAATGATATAGTTTGTTTTTTACTTGTTTGTTTTTTTATAATAATAAAGGAAAATGAAAAGGTATGTATGTATGTATGTATGTATATTTTTGCTAGATACACTTGTTCCTACCATTGCTGAGGATAATTTCCCTGAGTATTTTATGGCTTTTTGGCTGGATGCAGAACTACTGACATGATCTTAGTCCTGAACCAGACTCAAGAAAAAAGCCAGGAACAAAACAGAGCTGTATGTCACATTTATTGATTGTAGGCAGGATTAGATTTTAGAAGACCCTGGAAAAACAGAGCTGTCCCTAAAGTTTCTTACAATGGTTATCAAGTTATAGAGGATGTGCTAAGTCAGGTCAAACATAGTAGTGACTTATCATGGCCAATTCCTTATTGTGGAATGAAATGCATCCTTGTATGTAATGCATTCGTTAGATTTTACAAAGGAATAGTCTAGTCTGTTCTGTGTGGCATTGAGACCTGAGTCACCTATTGCCACTACATCCATTACTTTGAACAATTACATCAAAACTGCCTCCAAACCATCCTCACCATTAGTTGGAGTGACTTTGTCATAAACATCAAAGTTCTTTAAACTGTCACAATCACTAGTGTTACTCTACATACAACTGTGTTAGGCAAGTCACATTGCCAGAATGGAAGACAATTGTTTCTCAAAGATAGCAATTTTTGGAGAGCTATCCAATTGTAATTAATTGATGAAGGGCCACTGTTAGTGATGAACAGGTCAACAACCATGTTGACATCAAAATAATTCTCCAACACAAAAAAAAGTTAACATGGATTAGAAGTGTAACAATTCTTTTTATATTGTTTGTTGTATACAGCAGTTTCAACCCTTCTCATTACTATCTAACTGAAGTGACTCTGGAATCTGCAACGCAGTTGTAAACAGTTTAGTAATAAGTCATGTCTTTAGTATTTGGAAACTGGCAGAAGGACATGGATTTCATCAACAGTGCTGATGTCAAAATTTCCAGCTTATATTGAACCTAGTGTTCAACTTGCATGGGAGGGGTGGCTAGGTATCGAGCCCAGTTATTTCTTCATCCTTAATGTCAATTTCTCATTATTCTGGTTTCCTTTAAAACAGCTTTTCCAAATTGGAGAATTGTCCAACTCCTTTTTAGTGGTCAGGGAGCTGGATCCACCCTTTCAGTTCCAACCTACATTAATTTCTATTTCTTGCCTATACCTGGTATTAACAGGGTCTTAGAATTCTTTTATTCTTCTCACTCTCTCTATGTTCAACCTAGCCCTCATTCTCTTTGGTGGACACAACTTTTTTTTGGTGGGAGGATGACTAATCTGATTTTCAATGTAGACAAAGAGGACGTCCCAAAATTATCGAGTTTCTAAGTGTTTTCTTTGTCCAGAAAATAGTAAGCAATTGAGATTTTCTTATCAGATTTTCCACCCTAGACATTTACTGATGCAAATAAACCTATTCTTCTCTGACAATGTCGGACAATCCAAAAAACCTTTTTTTGCCCAAACCTGGCTGTTTAAATCATTCTTATCTTTGAGTTTTCAAAATATTATCTTTTTCAACACCTGAGATTTTCAAAAGCATTACAACCCTATCATTTTCACTTGGTCTGCTTGCTTTCAATTTCTAAATTAATAACCTCCATGATCCAGTATAACATAATGGCCCCTGTGTTAGAGGAGCAGCCCTAAAGAGATACAAAGAAACCCTTAAAAAGGCTCTCACTTCCTGTGAAATCAACCACCAATATTGGTGGTCAACCATTAATAAAGCTATCTCATTCTTTAAGTCCTCATCAGCCACCAGCTTGCTTCATAAATTTTTTATTTCCATAGAAAAAGGTTGATCCCGTATGTGTGTAACCCAGTAAAAATAAAACATTATAAGGAGAGCAATTTGAAACTGATTGATAACTTTTTGGAGAGAAGGTCCTTTGCCATTAACATCTATCTTTATTTCATTTATTTTTTATTTAGAATAGAATAACAGTGAAATCCTATTTAGAATTTTTCACTCCTTCGTAGATAGAAGCATCAATGTTGTGCACTGTTTTATTACATATATAAACACACACACACACACACATACACACACACAGAAATAAGATTGATGTTTACAGCTTCAGCTTTATTATACGAGGTGCATACGATAAGTTTCCAGACTTTTTCGTATGGGCATTTAGAATTGCCGTAGACTCTTGAACATTCAGTATGTTATTGCTATACATCTTATGTGATGACTGACCAATTTTATGATGTCAGGTTCAAATGAACAGCTACAGCAGGAATTGGAATATACCCTACTAAAGCCTGATTGTTACAGCTGGTGAATTTCAAAAATGCAATCTGACACTTTAGAAGAACGATATGCAATAAAATTCTGATTTAAACTTGGAAAAAATGGCACAGAAACATATGGAATGCATCAGACTGCTTTTGGAGCATCTTGCATGAATCGAGCATCAGTTTTTGAGTGGCATAAGAGATTCAAGGAAGGTAGGGAGTCTGTGAGGGATGATGAGAGGTGTGGGAGGAGTAAGGAAGTCAATACACCACAGTTGATTGGCCAAAGGGTTAGGGTTAGGGTTACTATGTTGGGGTTTTAAGGGAGTTCAGTAAGAGATTCCTAGGGAAGAGGCCATCATTCTACAAATCGGCTCAGTGGCATTTCCACCAGGACAATGCACCAGTCCACAACTCTATCCTTGTCACAGACTACTTGACCAAGATGGGCATCAAGACAGTTCCTCAGCCTCCCTATAGTCCAGATGTTGCTCCCTGTGACTTTTGGTTATTCCCTAAGCTCAGAGGCTGTCGTTATGAGACAATTGAGGAGATGAAAGAGGCTGTGATGAAGGTCATTGACACGCTCATACAAGAGGACTTCCATGGGGCCTTCCAGAAGTTGTTTGAACAGTACAACAAGTGAATTGCAGCCGGAGGAGATTAATTCAAAGGGGAATAGAGTTTCATGTATGTACTATCAATAAAAGTGCCCATACGAAAAAAGTCTGGAAACTTATCGTATGCACCTTGTAATTGTTCAGCTATCATTGATATTGCCTTTTGTCTGAAATTCATTATTATACTAGTGTTCAGACGTTGGCTTTTATAGTTACAACATATAAACTATTGTACCTCCTGACCTTTTTCAGGTGTCTGTTTAGTCAATTATTTTACTAAGCTTAGCTTAGTTGTGGTGCACCCAGTTAGAATCAAATTCACAAACAATATTCTGCTTATCTTGCTTGATAACAATTATACTATCTGTAGTCTATAGCTATGAAGTATTGGTTAGAATGGTTATCATTCCATAGTAATGGACTTTTAAGTTCAAATTCTAGACAAGGTTAGTTTACTTTTCATCTTGTGTGCTTATAATGTCCTTGAGAAAGGTATATACCCACCACTTTTCCCCCATCCCCTGCTGTGGGTAAAATAGTAGGGCAGACTAAGCTCCTAATAAAAGAAAAAATTCTGAATTCAAAACCTGAGGAGTCTTATTGATAGAATCAATGACACACTGGTGCACCATTCTTAGATTACCCCTATCCCAAAAAGTCTGGCTGCTTTTTCATTGTTGTGAACTTATCACCTGTGTAGTTAATTTGCTAAGATTCACCTGAGCTAATGGTCATTATTGATGAGGATTAACAAATATGATTATTTAACCTTCTGAGAATTTCAAACCAAACATTAATTTTTTTGACAGTGTTTATTAGGTCATAGTTTTGTATTACTACCTTAAAATCCAATTATTGGACAGGCTTTCAGTTCATCAATATAATTTAAAATATTTGATTGTTTTATTTTAAAGAAAGAAGGTTCAACATAAAAGCAACAGTGATTATGAAAATTTTGTTAAGGGCTTGAATTTTATTAGGTGATTTCTTATTTTTAAATTTGATGAATCATTATTCAAACTCCAATATCAACGATTTTAACTTCTACAGAGCTACAAGGCTCAATAGAAATCTTAGTTTTTCTTTCTTTCTCTCTTTCTCATTCCTATTCATATTCAAGTGGAATTTGAGAGAAACTCTGAAGAGTTTTGCAAAGGGAAGTAATCAGGTATCAACTGAAAAGAAGGGGAAAACATTGGCAGTAAATTTTTTTCTTCCACTCTTTAGGAATTAATGAGTATCCCTGATAAACAGCTTTTCCATAACTGTCTCCTATCAGAAAATGATGTGTTCCTTGTGATCTTTGTTTGCCTGGCTGCGCAGCACCCCTTCATATAAACTACTGCTAATAAAGCTACTGTCTTTTGTCAGCTGGAATCTCTCTAATGTACATTTCATCTATTCTACCACTTCTGTTGGATTACACACACATATATACTTTTATGTGATATTGTACCTAAAAAGACAGTCACCTGTTACCATTATTATTTCCCTTTTTCTCTTCTCTTTGCTTGATTCTATTTTTAAAACTCTCATTTTTTTACTCTTCTCCCTCTATGATTTTTCTGTTTTACTATTTTTTAAATTGAACCCTCTCTCTCTTCTGTCCACTTTCTCTCCAATCATTCTCTCTCCCTCTTCTAGCAGTTTTTCCTCATTTTCTCTCAATTCGTTTTGTTTTTATTTTTTTTACTTTGATTTTTTTTTTATTTTACACATATACATGCATGCAAATTCATAATTAAATATGCATGCATACAATCTATTTCCTGTATATATCTACTCCCTTTCATGCATTTATAATGGTAAATATCTTAGGTGAAGGGCAAATTGGATAAAGAGTATTGTTCCTTTTTTAAATAAAGAATTCCAGAATATTGAAATGCTGCAAATTATTCTTTTTTAAGGTATTCTACCTTTTGTCCATTATTTCTAAAATGATTAGTTATTATTGGATTATAACCTACTAAATTAGCTTTAAATACTTGGCAATGTCTTTATTAGGAAACTTGTAACTTTAATTTTGGTGTCTTGCCTAATCAAGGGAGATAATCATATAATCTTAACTAATTTGCTATCAAGGTTGTACATTTTCAGACTAAAATTGGTCTTGGTCTCAAATTTCCTAGACTAAAATAAAATAAAATTTCCAAGACTAAAATAAAATAAATAACATTATACTGAAATGTATTAGATTTTGATCTTTTAACACTTATTTTAGGCGGTTCATAAAGTTCAGGTTATTTTGTGTCTTATTTCCATGCAATAACATGCATATATCACACAGGTCAATGATTTAATTATATAGCATAAGATAAAAGCAAAAATTACAAAAGATAAATTTCTTGCACTTGAATGATATAATATGACATGAATATATATTTTTAAAAAAAGACATATTTTAATTCTTTTTTCCCGCAAGCTTAGTCTGATGATGGGTTTAAAGTTATTTGATTATTTGAGTGCTGAAGCTATTTGATTTAGTTTCAAGACAATTCAAATTTGTTCTTGTACAATATAAGATAACTGGCAACTTTTCCTCTCCTTCAACATTAAATGTAATTTAAACTATTTGCACTCATGTTACCTGATGGTAAACTTGACTTAGAAGTAAAAGGTAATTTGCACTTTTACATCAGATCTGTCTCCTTTGCTGAGCATCTAATAAATGTTTAAAGCTCCCTTTATATTCAACCATATCATTTCAAGAATTTGCTGCACTTTCCCACTTTTTTTAACATGATTATGGAAAGCTCAATAGTTATTACAGTGGATAGCTTGTCAACGAACTTGTACTGTGGTCTGAAAGTTTAACTACTACAATGTGTGAAGTGTAGAGCTACAACCTCTTCATAAGTGATGGTGCTGTGGGTTCAAATAGGCTTTACAGGATGGTGTTGCTAGCACCACACCAACCTAGCTTAGAATTCTGAGTTGTTCATCTTCTAAACTGATTCTCAACCAACTCTAGAGAGAGAGCCTCATCTATCTTACTGATAAGGGGTAAAAATGACTTCATGCCTTTTCTCAAGCATATTAGTGCAAAGGGAAATCAGATAGCTTTGCTGATTCCATACTGTCAACTGTTAAGCCATCTACACTACATAATACAATGCTGTTAATAAATAAACTTCAAAATAATCAAGTGTTTTTGGTTTTTTTTTGTTTTTTTTTTCCTTCCCCAAATCTCAGTAGTGAAATCTGTAAAAGTATTGACATTTTCATTTTTAGCTGCTTGTGTTTGTGTGTGTGCATGTTGATTCTATAAATAGACAGTCTGACATTGCCAAATGCCTTCTCAAATTTTAAAGGAAATAGTTTCCTTGTTGGTATATGGGGGTCTTATTTGGTCTACCAAAATATTTGGGAACTGCCATATCACTCAGTTTTAAAAGCCTTTTACTGGAACTGTCACACAAACTAAATAACACACACTCCCTGAGTTCTACCAAAAATTCAAGAAACTTAAGGTATGAAAAGGCTTTATCAAAAAAAACTTCATTTAAAAATAATATTGAAATTCTTTCATTATTGATGGAATGATTTAAAGAGACATCAAAGAAAGTGTTGGCTAACATGATTGATTAATAGATTGATCAATCTGTTTAAATTATTTTTGTTTACACCTCTTATATATAAATTAGCATGGTTTCTGTCATAAATGAAAGGAACATTTACATATGATACAACCATTCTGCTTGGTTTTCAGATAGTGGCATCTGTCATTATTATTTTGAATAATCTCTTCGCTTCTAATTGCTTTTTTTTTTTTCTTTTTTTTTTAAATCACAACTCACTTGAGTGAGTAATCCAAAGAAACAGTGCAAACTGGAAACAATGATAAAAACCAGCTCTCAGTGAGATTCAAACCTATGTCCATTGGAAGCCTGGTTCTATGCATCAGCTGCTTTACAAACTCAACTACAAGAGCATAGATGGTATCACTGAAATTCAAATAAAAGCTACAAACCCACTCAATATCCTTATCTTCAATTAGCCAACAGAAGAGATGTGAGTTTGAAATTCACTATGAGCTTAGTCTTGGTCTTATTTCTGATCTCCACTGTTCTTCACTGCCATAAAAGTAACAACTTGAGTCAGGTAGAAAACAAATTAATAAAAATATCTATAATTAAGATGATGAAGGATAATACTAGTGAAATTATTTATAATGATTAACATAAGAATGCTTGGAGCATTGGTGAACTAAAATACTTTCAATCATTCAAGTAAAGAAGAAAAAAACAAAGAAAGATAGAAAGATATAGTGAAAGAAAAAAGAATAGATTAATTTTTAAAATATAAGTAGGTCGACTACACAGTTTACCTAATTATATTTTAGAAATCAGATACATTTGGATTTTTTAGTTGTTGTTATTGTTTTTTTGTTTTGTTTTGTTCTGTTTTTTCAAAGAAAACTAAATTACTTATTTAGATATATTTACTAAGGTTTTGTAATGCTTCAGATTACTATAATGGAATTTCTAATTGATCACATGTGAGATATGTGTGTGTATGTGGTGAACATCCTTCATTAAGGTGTAACATGTTTTTTCAAAGCTGTCAAATTGGTTGGTTGGTTGGTTTTATGGCATAGCAACCCTTTTTGGGTCATTTAATGCCAAATTAAGTCATTTTGATAAAAGTTTCAAACGTTTCTGTTTAGTATAAGTACAGATTTTTGTTTATACACAGTTAAATGTCAAAATGGTTCTATTTCAAATGATTCAGTTTAGCATAAGTATGCAGTTAAAATGTCAAAACAGTCCTATTTCAAGCATTTCAGTTTAGCAAAAGGTCACAGTTTAGTTAAATTTGGCCCATAGCTAAGACCCTATCTGGTACTACTACTCTGGGCCAGAGTGGACTTGGGAGTGATGGCAAGAAAGGGTTACTCTGCATTCCCCAAAGCTCCAGCATTACTGGAACCTCACCATCAGATTGTTTAGTGTGATATCCATGACACTCGGGGTGGGGGTGGGGGTCTTACCCCTCTGCAGAGAAGCAGTCAGTGTATTCTACAACCCCTGCCGACTGGGCAAAGCTGTCAAGCAGATTTTTTTCTAATGTATTTCAATGTGAATATTAATTATCAAATGTCATGTACATTATAAATAGTTTTCATTTTCTAGCTGTTCACTAAACTGCATCTGATTGTGAAGCTTGGAGATTTGGGGAGTACTCCTTCATTGCCATTACTCCCAGGTCGGCTCTAACCCAGAGTGATAGTACTTGATAAGGTCCCATCTAGGGGTTAAATAAAACAGTTTAAACATTTAACTGTGTGCAAACAAATAACTGATGTTAAATAGAATTGTTACTGTTAGATAGTAATACTTGAAATCATTCAGTTATGTGCAAACATAAAAAAAAAAATAGAATTGTTAATGTTAGATAGCAAGACTCAAAACCATTTAACTAAGTGAAAAAAATAGCTCTGACTTTTTGAAAAAGTTTCCTCCAGACTATTCATTTACAAATCGCATATATCTAATATATATGAACAGGATTTTGCATTAAATAACCAACAAGGGTTGATATGACATCCAACCAAACAATAAGTTTAACTTACATGTTTGTTGTTTATTATTCAGATAAGTATTTTCAATAATTATCGAATAGTTTTTTATAATTTAGAACTGAGTGCTATAGTTTATTATAAAATATCTTTGATTATACTTATATTTTCTACATATCAGAAACTCTCTTTTGGCAGTGTATTTATATTCATTCATGTTTATCATTAGTGTTATTTGAAAACCAAATGATGGCATTACTATTGAATGATTTCTTAATATCAATAAATATGATTTATATACTTATTTATGAGATATATATAATTGATATAATCCATTATAATTGCACATTATCCTTTTTAGCCCTGTTCTATGGCATTGTTTATGTCCATTGCTTTATATGTCTGAAATGAAATATTTATGTCCAATGCTTTATATGTCTGAAATTTATTTATCAAATGAATATATATTTCTTTATTAATGAATATATTTTATTGTTTATAATATATATAATGAATATAATTTATTATAGTTATATACTAACAAAATGTCACTTTTTTCTCCATTTAAATGAATTTAAAAAATAATTAAAGTTATTATTTGGGTTAAATTTTACTTTTATTTGAAAGAGAGTAACATCATAATAAGTAAGTAAAGTTGGCAACTGTGGTCAAGGGTGACTCGAAGGCTCCCTTTTTAATAGCTACTACACCAAGGTGTAGGGGAGGGCGCTACTCCTTTTCCTGGATTGTTCTACTTTACCCTTGATCCTTACCTTATAATGCTGAGTGTTAAGCAAGGCGGCTTCAACTACAATTTTTTTAAGTCTTTGGTATGACTCGACCAGGGATTGAACCCTGGTCTCCCGGACCATTAGCAAATGCTCTACTTATTAGGCCAACA
>CAUZXS010005526.1:90000-115000 GCA_963585895.1 Sepioteuthis lessoniana | reverse complement strand
ATAGTAAGGTAAAATTGGCGACCTGAGTCAAAGGTGACACGAAGGCTTCCTTTTCAATAGCTACTACACCGAAGTGTCAGGGAAGGCGCTTCTCCATTTCCTGGATTGCTCCACTGTATCCTTAATCCATGCCTTATAATGCTGAATGTTAAGCAAGGAGGCATCAAGTAACATTTTTGAGTCTTTGGTATGACTCGACCTGGGATTGAAACCTGGTCTCCCGGACAAGTGGGGAATATATATATATATTATATATATATATATATATGTAATATATATATATATATATAAAGAACCAGAGAATAACTACCTAGATTTCACCGACTAGATCATGATAATTCTGACTAAAGAGGGTTGGCCCAAAAAACATTTTATCAATAAAATTGTGACCACCGGAGAAAATTTAAAAGATCAGCAAAAAAGCCCAAACAAACAATTGCATCACATGTTTTTTTTTTCACGCCTCGCTAGAGTGTTATAGAAATAGGCATAAAAATAAAAAGATAATACATATATATATATATATATATATATATATATATATATATATATATATATATATATATATATATAAATTGAAGAGTTTATATTTAGGCAGTAAGTTATCATTCAAGCAAGTTTTGTTTAAGACGATGGAACACAGTTTATCATTTTTAATTTTTTTTTTTCAAATCTCCTTATAATTTTTCTAATTTCAGGATCTAGATGGTAAAGGAATTGTCCTATATCTTCTGCCCAAGCGCTTTCGAACATATATTTGGTCGTCGTCAGGGGTCGTGTAGTATTAAGTTGACAGTTTGAATTTTACTATTTTAATTATTTGTAGCGTTTTGATTTGAAGTTGTCGGTTGGAACGTTTTCAGCGTTTTGTTTTAAAATGTTCGGTTGGAAAAAGGTTTACTAATAGAGTTTGTGATTTTTAGTTATTAAAAATATTTTATATGTTAGTGCTATTTTGTTTATGTTTGTTTTTGTTTTAAATTTTTTATGCATATTTCTTCAAGGATTTTTATCATTTATATCTGATTATTGTTTTTATATATAATGATTGTATTATCTGAGGAAATTCTTTACATCGGAAGAAGTAAGTTGGTTAGTGCTATTGTTGTGTTAAATGTTGTGTTAAATATTGTTTTAATGCGCTATTTTCAGTAAGGTGATAAGTAAAATGACGAGATAATGTTGTGATTGTATAGCCAATGTAAGAATCATTTTTTCGTTTTTTGGGGAGGCTCTCTCGGAGTGGACATATAAATTTATAAACTACATTGGTTTGGTTTAGGTGTATTTTTGCGGAGTTCGTATTATTCTTAAACACTCAGTAAAAGCTCAAACTGTCAATTGAAAACTACCCAACCCCTGATGATGACCAAAAGTATGGTCGAAAGCGCTTGAGCAGAAGTTATGGGACGATTCCTTTATCATCTAGATCCCGACACTTGAAAAATTACAAGGAGTCTTGAAAAAATAGAATTAAAAATAATAAACAGTGTTTTATTGTCTTCAACAAAACTTGCTTGAATATATATATATATATACACACACACACACACACACACGCACACACACACACACACACACACACACATATATATATATATATATATATATATATATATATATATATATATATATATATATATGTGTGTGTGTGTGCATTAACCTCTCCGCACGAGCAGGATGCGAAATAAGGTCAGTTTTTAAGTTGTTTAACAGGTCTGAATCAAGAGTTTTCCTTCTCCCAGGCTGGTTGCCATATCAAAGTTAATTTGCCCAGCCTGCACTAGTATTTACCAATAACAAGAGAGAGTATAGTTGGATACATACTTTACCGAAGGGTATAGGTGCTATGTCAAATGTAAACCTTTCAGTTCAGGATTTGAACTGGGATCCCCGTATTCATTTCAGACGACATTAATCATTACCATATGGCCGCTTATATATATATATATATATATATATATATATATATATATATATAGAGAGAGAGAGAGAGAGAGAGAGAGATTTTACAAAATAAATCACCCGTTTCAGAAACTCAATTTTTCAAAAATCTATCTTAGATATTGACGCTTACGATAAAGAGTTTGTAGAGAATCACTTGAATTTTATTATTAAGGCTTTTGACTGCACCAGGTTTTTTCTTGTAAACCAGGGTGCGAAAAACTATAATTACTTCATTCACCACATCAATCATTTTTTTTAAAAATGTGCTTCTCAGTGGCCTAATGACTAAAGTTTTGGTCTGCAACATCGATGTAAACGAGTTCGAATGTCAAGCCAAACCAAACTTCATTGTAATTTTGCAATACGTTGGCCATCACGAAGCCCAGATCTATTGAAAACTACTTTGTTGAAAAGAAAAAGCCTGGTAAGCAAAATTAAGAGACAAAGGAATATCTCAACAAAAGCCATACAACTAACTAATAAATTAGTGAAGTTCCTGAAAGATCTTCGTATCGTGTTGTAATTATCTCCCTATAAACTCCACTCTCTAGAGGGGGAGATAAAAAAAAGGGATCATCATGAAGTCTTCTGAATAAACGCACGTGTGAATTAACCTCTTCGTTTGTGCTATATTTTATCTTCCCATATGTTCGGAAATATTTCTCTTCCTGGTCTACTATTTTCTTTGGAATTATCCACATTGCCCTAACATTGGAGATTGTAGGGAGATAATTACAATACGATACGAACGAAAGACTCTCAATTAAACACTCGAGGTGCATTGATACAGAAATCAACTGAAATATTTGATATCTAAGGAAACCAATTATGGCCTGATATTGACATTTGTGTGATATTACGACAACAACAATAATGAAATAAACTTTAAAAAATGAAAATACTTTTGATAATAACCTGGTGTAAAGTGCTTATCAATTAAAGATACAAAGACAAATATGTTTCTGAAATGAATTTGAATTTGGTAATAAATAACACCGAATAATATCTGTTTTTATTGTACACTGTTTCGCTATGAATCATAAAATCCTGCAATCTTTGTTTTAGAAGGAAATTAACTTTTTATTAAAAGAAATGGGCGTGGTTTACTTATTTGTGGGTGATACTGTAAGGATATAATTATGAATTTTTTTTCCCGCTTTTTTCACTTTTTTTCTTTTGTGGAAGGGGTGATTATTTGCCAAATATTTTTTAATTTTATTTTTATGAGAATGCGGCTAAATGTTTGTTTGTTTGATTGTTTTGTTTTTTTTTTTTGTTTTTTTTTTTTCCAACTATTTTTCTAGTGTATCAATGAATGTCTTTTGTGCGTTTCGACATAAGTGCATTTTTGTGTGTATGAATACTGCTGCGTATAGAATTTATTAATCTTTTCCAAATGTTTGTCTGCATTGCAAATATTGTCCTTAATAATGTTCTAAAAATCGTAACCAAGAGAGACTCAAGTTTTATCGACACTGCCATGGAACTCTCCTTTGTTGAAAAACATCAAAAGATGACTACACAAGCAGATTCCCAGTTGAACTCTCTGATAATAATACAACATATGAGTGAAGCATACAGTTTGGCCCTCGGAGATTATCTTCTTCTTTTAGACTATTTTTCCATTTTTCCCCATTACATTTGTTTATTTTTTGATCCGTGGGAGACAAACACAAAATGTCGGATTCCATTGGCTGGGATAGGACTGCTTTGCTGAATTCAGTGAATGAGGAATCTCTTTCTTTCTTTCTTTCTTTCTTTCTTTCTTTCTTTCTTTTTTTTTATCTATTGCAGTCATCAATAGATAAACGACTGTGATTTATATCAACGGCTTTGCTGTGGCTTGCCAAGCCCTAACTCGCCGATTACAATTAGTTGAGGTGATTAAATGATTAATTCATTAATCTAATCTTCAATTATTGCATATTTATATACATTTCATTTCTCTCCTGTGATTTATGGCGCTTTTTATTACCTGGTTAATTATCCCTTTTTCAAACTTTAATTAACAGAGTCTAGTAGAGACCGGATATGAATTAAAAATAGATTTAAAATGAAATTAACCAGAAAATGTTGTCATCGTCTCCCCAAGTTGCCAGGCCGCTGGTGTTTAAACTTTCCTACTTAGAGGTACTCTTCAGAAGCGGCAAAAATTAGTTTGATGCCCTTTATGAGTAAAAAAAAATGTATTTAAAAGGGTTAATAGATTAATTTTAACGGTATGTCAACTCGTCTAGGGTTATTTTATGCCTAAAGTGTAGGGAATGGCATTCATAGTACTTCCATATTAACATTTCTTGTTTTTCTTTTAGTATAATGGGATATCAACCTTCGTGGGTTATTTAATGACAAAGCCATCTATGTAGAAGGACAGCAATTGTCTGTTTAATTGTTTTAGTTTTATGGCATATCAACTATTGTTGGTTATTTAATTCCAAATCCTGTTCATATATATATATTAAATATATATGCTTTGGTTTGGTTGCGTTTTATGGCATATCAACCCTTTTTGGTTATTTAATGCCAAATTCTTTTTACACATATATATTGAATATATATGATTTGGTTTGGTTGGATTTTATGGCATAACGACCATTATAGGTTATTTAATTCCAAATCCTGTTCATATATATATATATTAAATATATATGATTTGGTTTGGTTGGATTTTATGGCATATCAACCACTGTAGGTTATTTAATGGCAAATCCTCTTTATACATATATATTAAATATATATGATTTGGTTTGGTTGGGTTTTATGGTATATCAATCATTGTGGGTGATTTAATGCCAAATCCTCTTTATACATATATATTAAATATATATATTATTTGGTTTGGTTGGATTTTATGGCATACCAGCCATAGTAGGTTATCTAATGCCAAATCCTCTTTATACATATATATATACCAAATATATATGGTCTGTGGGATGTTGCTTCCAGGATTTGTTCAATATAGTTCGTAGCAATTTTGTGCAATTGCCGTTAAGCTTATTTTTTTTCTATACGCTTAGTCAGCGCCCATGTGGTACATCCATATAGTAGTATAAACACAATCGCTAACCCTGTTATCGTTAACGGAATTAGAACAATCTACTTTAACAGATTAGATAGATAGTGCTGTTTGAAGTTGGGTTGGGTGTGGACTCCAGAGTACGACTAGAAACATCCGCCGAAACATGAAGAATACTCTTAGTGCAAAAAATTATATTTCTAAGCAATTTAAAAGCGCGGAACATTATTAGTAACAAATTATTTTTCAGCGAATTATGATTGGCAGGTTGGTTGGGTTTTAGGGCACATCAACCATTATAGCTTATTTTATGCCAAATCCTCTTTATACATATATATTAAATATATATGATTTGGTTTGGCTGGGTTTTATGGCATATCAACCACAGCAGGTTATTTGATGCCAAATTCAGTTTATATATATATATATATATATATATAATTTGGTTTGGTTGGGTTTTATGGCATATCAACCACTGCAGATTATTTGATGCCAAATCCAGTTTACACACACACACACACACACACACACACACACACACACACACACACACACACACATATATGATTTAGTTGGGTTGGGATGGGTTTTATGGCATATCAACCATTATAGGTTATCTAATACCAAAACCTTTTCATACATGCATACATACATACATACATACATATGTGTGCGTGTGTGTATGTTTGTGCGTGTGTGATTTGTAAACGAATAGTTTGAAGATATTTTTAAACGAGTGAGAACTCATTTGTTTACATACAGTTTAATGGCAAATTATGAAGGGTTCGGGTCAATGTTTCTTATCGACGTTTTCCATGCTCGGTAAAAAAATCTTATTTCATCTTCAATGCACCGATCTATCTATCTATCTATCTATCTATCTATCTATCTGCGTTTAATTCTAGTAAGAAAAGAAAAAGCCTAACACACACACACACACACACACACACACACACACACACACACACACACACACACACACATATATATATATATATATATATATATAGGAAATAGAAAGTAGGATCAAAATAGTAATTGGCCAGTCGGTTGGCGCTGTAGAATACACCAACTGCTTTTCTGCAGAGACGTAAGACCCCACCTCCACAATGAATATCCTAGATATGTCTTTAAACAATCTGATGATGAGGTTCCATTAATGATGGAGCTTGGTGGATGCGGAGTACCCCTTCATTGATACCGCTACCAGGTCTTGGAGTGGTAGCATCTGATAGGGTTCCATCTATGGGTCAAATAGAACTAAGCTGTGTACTTATGCTCAACTGAAATGTTTGAAATAGAAGTGTTTTGATAGTGAACTCTTGGTAAAGAAAAACTATAAAGTTAGTGACCGTAGTCGAGAGTGACCCGAAGGCTCCCTTTTCGATAGTTACAACACCGAGGTGTAGAAGAGGGCGCTACTCTTTTCCCTGGATTGCTCCACTTTACCCTTGATCCGTACCTTATAATGCTGAGTGTTAAGCAAGGAGGCATCAAGTACCATTTTTTGAGTCTTTGGTATGACACAACCTGGGACGGAACCCAGGTCTCCCGGGCCATTGGCGAACACTCTAACCAATAAGCTAATGTCTAGTAAATTGAACTGTTTGAAATTTAATTCGACGTTAAATGACCCGAAAAGTGTTTATACATCGTAAAACAAAACGACAAACGAAAATAGTTGAATATAAAGAAGAATCAAAGAAAATGTATGTTGATCAATTTAAGATCTGAATGAGGAGGGCAATTTTTTTTCGTGGATAACCAATTAATATGATATTAATTTTTATTTATTGCGGACTTTTTGTCCTCATTTTGGTAGTTTTTGTGTTGTTTCTTCTTTCACTACGTTTCGGCCAAATTTTACCTCTGGCCTTCTTCAGTCCGCAATAAATAAAAATTAATTCTCAGATTAAGAAGCCTCATCTCAAAATGATTCCAATTAAATATAATGTGATATTGTATAGCAGTGGTTACCAAATATTTCTTGCTTGGCACGCACTTAAAAGCAGAATGTTATTTTGACTCATTTTATATGTGAAGTAAACATAAAAAAGATGCATTGAGAAAAATTATTCATACATTTTAGCGTATAAAAAAACAAAAACAATAACAAAAAAAATATCTAAACTGTTGAAAATTATTGGTTGTTAATTGCTTTTTTTTAATTGGTGAATTTGTGAAATTTTTCATTGAGAGATATTGGCTTGTTTTTTTCCCGACAGTTTCAATGTTATGATATGTATAAGACAGAATCTCGATACCTCTTCAATGCACAGACATGAGTCTCTCTCTCTCTCTCTCTCTCTCTCTCTCTCTCTCTCTCTCTATCTATCTATCTATCTATCTATCTATCTATCTCTCTCTCTCTGCATTTAATGTTTCTATTTACCCAACCCCTCCGCCACGTATGTGACATGAGGTCAACTTTTAAGCGGAATACAGCTCCTTTGAGTTCAAAATTTTCCTATTCCTAGCCTGGTTGCCTATCCAGTCTGTTCTCCTATTTATTCATAGCTCGAGGAAAATGAGAGGGAGATAGGGTGATCATTAGTGCAAAGTGAAATTCAAACAACCTAGTCCAAGATTTGAACTCGAATTTAATGCATTTAATATTTTTAAGAGAAGGAAATTCAAATTTTTATAAACATGAGTTGAAAAGTAGTTTATTGCAAAGAATTTTGTCTTTTTCTATCTGTCTGTCTCTCTCTCTGTGTCTGTCAGTCTCTTTATCTGTGTGTATCTCTGTGTCTGTCTGTTTCTGTCTGTTTGTCAATTTCCGTCTATCAGTCTGTGTCTGTCTATTTGTCTGTGTCTATCTGTCTGTATATCTCTGTTTGTCTGTCTCTCAATATCTGTCAGTCTGTCTGTCTGTTTATCCGTCTCGGTCTTTTTGTCTCTGTTTCTATCTCTCAGTCTATTTGTCTGTCAGTCTTTCTTTCTTTCTTTCTTTCTGTCTGTCTTGTCTGTCTATCTATCTGTTTCACCTTTTTCTCACTCTCTCTCTTTCTATCTTTCTGTCTGTTTGTTTCTGACTGCTTCTGTCTGTTTCTCTCTCTGTTTCTCTCTCTCTCTCTCTTTCTGTCTGGTTCTATGTTTCTGTCCGTTTGTTTCTGACGGCTTCTGTCTGTTTCTCTTTCCCCCCTCTCTCTCCTTACTAGTTGTCATTTACTAAACTCAACTCAGTTTGGCACAAGATCAGTAGTATGGAATACGCAATGAGAATCGAGCTCATTAGCAATGGTCTGCTTGCCAAGATATCTAACCACTAGGCCCGTCTGTCCCCAACAGTAAGTCTTGTAAATTAAATAACGATTAAGCTATATGATATTAATGCAAAATGTACCCCTAAAACTACATTTATGATATTTAAGAACTTTTGTCACTGTTCCCTCGCCGAGAATGGAACCATAAACCTCGTGGCCTCCATTCCAATGCCCTAATGTCAAGTGCTGCTAAGATGATATTTACACATAGATTGTTCTAAAATTAAATAATGATATTAATGCTTTCTTCCCCAAAGTTATGAATTGGGCCTTTTGGCACATTGATATTAAGATCACTAATAATTCGGAAAACTCAGTCGTTCGGAACCTGTCAAGCCCTGGGGGTAAAGGCATACAGAGCTATGACCTCTATTAACCTTTCTGTGGCATCTTGCCCAATACCATCCTCGCTTACACTTCATCTTCAGAATTCTCTGGTATAAAAACATTTTCATTTTCACAGGACTATAAACAGCGTCCAATTCATGATGTATTTAGTTTTCATAAACTCTACTCAATTTGTGGCCATTTGCGATCATGTAAGTTCCAATAAATCCCCGATGATTAAGTCCTGATATTCACACATTTTTTTATTCTTATTACTATTTTCAAATACATCTATTACAATGAAATGTGAACAGAATCTATGGTATTTTTATTACTATTTTCAAATACATCTATTACAATGAAATGTGAACAGAATCTATGGTATTTTTATTACTATTTTCAAATACATCTATTACAATCAAATGGGAACAGAATCTATGATATTCTTATTACTATTTTCAAATACATCTATTACAATGAAATGTGAACAGAATCTATGGTATTTTTCATTACTATTTTCAAATACATCTATTACAATGAAATGTGAACAGAATCTATGATATTCTTATTACTATTTTCAAATACATCTATTACAATGAAATGTGAACAGAATCTATGGTATTTTTATTACTATTTTCAAATACATCTATTACAATGAAATGTGAACAGAATCTATGATATTCTTATTACTATTTTCAAATACATCTATTACAATGAAATGTGAACAGAATCTATGATATTCTTATTACTATTTTCAAATACATCTATTACAATCAAATGGGAACAGAATCTATGATATTCTTATTACTATTTTCAAATACATCTATTACAATGAAATGTGAACAGAATCTATGATATTCTTATTACTATTTTCAAATACATCTATTACAATGAAATGTGAACAGAATCTATGGTATTTTTATTACTATTTTCAAATACATCTATTACAATGAAATGTGAACAGAATCTATGATATTCTTATTACTATTTTCAAATATATCTATTACAATCAAATGGGAACAGAATCTATGATATTCTTATTACTATTTTCAAATACATCTATTACAATGAAATGTGAACAGAATCTATGGTGTTTTTATTACTATTTTCAAATACATCTATTACAATGAAATGTGAACAGAATCTATGGTATTTTTATTACTATTTTCAAATACATCTATTACAATGAAATGTGAACAGAATCTATGGTATTTTCATTACTATTTTCAAATACATCTATTACAATGAAATGTGAACAGAATCTATGATATTCTTATTACTATTTTCAAATACATCTATTACAATCAAATGGGAACAGAATCTATGATATTCTTATTACTATTTTCAAATACATCTATTACAATGAAATGTGAACAGAATCTATGATATTCTTATTACTATTTTCAAATACATCTATTACAATGAAATGTGAACAGAATCTATGGTATTTTTCATTACTATTTTCAAATACATCTATTACAATGAAATGGGAACAGAATCTATGATATTCTTATTACTATTTTCAAATACATCTATTACAATCAAATGGGAACAGAATCTATGATATTCTTATTACTATTTTCAAATACATCTATTACAATGAAATGTGAACAGAATCTATGATATTCTTATTACTATTTTCAAATACATCTATTACAATGAAATGTGAACAGAATCTATGGTATTTTTCATTACTATTTTCAAATACATCTATTACAATGAAATGTGAACAGAATCTATGATATTCTTATTACTATTTTCAAATACATCTATTACAATGAAATGTGAACAGAATCTATGGTATTTTTATTACTATTTTCAAATACATCTATTACAATGAAATGTGAACAGAATCTATGATATTCTTATTACTATTTTCAAATACATCTATTACAATGAAATGTGAACAGAATCTATGATATTCTTATTACTATTTTCAAATACATCTATTACAATCAAATGGGAACAGAATCTATGATATTCTTATTACTATTTTCAAATACATCTATTACAATGAAATGTGAACAGAATCTATGGTGTTTTTATTACTATTTTCAAATACATCTATTACAATGAAATGTGAACAGAATCTATGGTATTTTTATTACTATTTTCAAATACATCTATTACAATGAAATGTGAACAGAATCTATGGTATTTTTATTACTATTTTCAAATACATCTATTACAATGAAATGTGAACAGAATCTATGATATTCTTATTACTATTTTCAAATACATCTATTACAATCAAATGGGAACAGAATCTATGATATTCTTATTACTATTTTCAAATACATCTATTACAATGAAATGTGAACAGAATCTATGGTGTTTTTATTACTATTTTCAAATACATCTATTACAATGAAATGTGAACAGAATCTATGATATTCTTATTACTATTTTCAAATACATCTATTACAATCAAATGGGAACAGAATCTATGATATTCTTATTACTATTTTCAAATACATCTATTACAATGAAATGTGAACAGAATCTATGGTGTTTTTATTACTATTTTCAAATACATCTATTACAATGAAATGTGAACAGAATCTATGATATTCTTATTACTATTTTCAAATACATCTATTACAATCAAATGGGAACAGAATCTATGATATTCTTATTACTATTTTCAAATACATCTATTACAATGAAATGTGAACAGAATCTATGGTGTTTTTATTACTATTTTCAAATACATCTATTACAATGAAATGTGAACAGAATCTATGGTATTTTTATTACTATTTTCAAATACATCTATTACAATGAAATGTGAACAGAATCTATGGTATTTTTATTACTATTTTCAAATACATCTATTACAATGAAATGTGAACAGAATCTATGATATTCTTATTACTATTTTCAAATACATCTATTACAATCAAATGGGAACAGAATCTATGATATTCTTATTACTATTTTCAAATACATCTATTACAATGAAATGTGAACAGAATCTATGATATTCTTATTACTATTTTCAAATACATCTATTACAATGAAATGTGAACAGAATCTATGGTATTTTTCATTACTATTTTCAAATACATCTATTACAATCAAATGTGAACAGAATCTATGATATTCTTATTACTATTTTCAAATACATCTATTACAATCAAATGGGAACAGAATCTATGATATTCTTATTACTATTTTCAAATACATCTATTACAATGAAATGTGAACAGAATCTATGGTATTTTTATTACTATTTTCAAATACATCTATTACAATGAAATGTGAACAGAATCTATGATATTCTTATTACTATTTTCAAATACATCTATTACAATCAAATGGGAACAGAATCTATGATATTCTTATTACTATTTTCAAATACATCTATTACAATGAAATGTGAACAGAATCTATGGTGTTTTTATTACTATTTTCAAATACATCTATTACAATGAAATGTGAACAGAATCTATGGTATTTTTATTACTATTTTCAAATACATCTATTACAATGAAATGTGAACAGAATCTATGGTATTTTTATTACTATTTTCAAATACATCTATTACAATGAAATGTGAACAGAATCTATGATATTCTTATTACTATTTTCAAATACATCTATTACAATGAAATGTGAACAGAATCTACGGTATTTTTATTACTATTTTCAAATACATCTATTACAATGAAATGTGAACAGAATCTATGATATTCTTATTACTATTTTCAAATACATCTATTACAATGAAATGTGAACAGAATCTATGATATTCTTATTACTATTTTCAAATACATCTATTACAATGAAATGTGAACAGAATCTATGATATTCTTATTACTATTTTCAAATACATCTATTACAATCAAATGGGAACAGAATCTATGATATTCTTATTACTATTTTCAAATACATCTATTACAATGAAATGTGAACAGAATCTATGATATTCTTATTACTATTTTCAAATACATCTATTACAATGAAATGTGAACAGAATCTATGGTATTTTTCATTACTATTTTCAAATACATCTATTACAATGAAATGTGAACAGAATCTATGATATTCTTATTACTATTTTCAAATACATCTATTACAATGAAATGTGAACAGAATCTATGGTATTTTTATTACTATTTTCAAATACATCTATTACAATGAAATGTGAACAGAATCTATGATATTCTTATTACTATTTTCAAATACATCTATTACAATGAAATGTGAACAGAATCTATGATATTCTTATTACTATTTTCAAATACATCTATTACAATCAAATGGGAACAGAATCTATGATATTCTTATTACTATTTTCAAATACATCTATTACAATGAAATGTGAACAGAATCTATAATATTCTTATTACTATTTTCAAATACATCTATTACAATGAAATGTGAACAGAATCTATGGTATTTTTCATTACTATTTTCAAATACATCTATTACAATGAAATGTGAACAGAATCTATGATATTCTTATTACTATTTTCAAATACATCTATTACAATGAAATGTGAACAGAATCTATGGTATTTTTATTACTATTTTCAAATACATCTATTACAATGAAATGTGAACAGAATCTATGATATTCTTATTACTATTTTCAAATACATCTATTACAATGAAATGTGAACAGAATCTATGATATTCTTATTACTATTTTCAAATACATCTATTACAATCAAATGGGAACAGAATCTATGATATTCTTATTACTATTTTCAAATACATCTATTACAATGAAATGTGAACAGAATCTATGATATTCTTATTACTATTTTCAAATACATCTATTACAATGAAATGTGAACAGAATCTATGGTATTTTTCATTACTATTTTCAAATACATCTATTACAATGAAATGTGAACAGAATCTATGATATTCTTATTACTATTTTCAAATACATCTATTACAATGAAATGTGAACAGAATCTATGGTATTTTTCATTACTATTTTCAAATACATCTATTACAATGAAATGTGAACAGAATCTATGATATTCTTATTACTATTTTCAAATACATCTATTACAATGAAATGTGAACAGAATCTATGATATTCTTATTACTATTTTCAAATACATCTATTACAATGAAATGTGAACAGAATCTATGATATTCTTATTACTATTTTCAAATACATCTATTACAATCAAATGGGAACAGAATCTATGATATTCTTATTACTATTTTCAAATACATCTATTACAATGAAATGTGAACAGAATCTATGATATTCTTATTACTATTTTCAAATACATCTATTACAATGAAATGTGAACAGAATCTATGATATTCTTATTACTATTTTCAAATACATCTATTACAATCAAATGGGAACAGAATCTATGATATTCTTATTACTATTTTCAAATACATCTATTACAATCAAATGGGAACAGAATCTATGATATTCTTATTACTATTTTCAAATACATCTATTACAATGAAATGTGAACAGAATCTATGATATTCTTATTACTATTTTCAAATACATCTATTACAATCAAATGGGAACAGAATCTATGGTATTTTTATTACTATTTTCAAATACATCTATTACAATGAAATGTGAACAGAATCTATGGTATTTTTATTACTATTTTCAAATACATCTATTACAATCAAATGGGAACAGAATCTATGATATTCTTATTACTATTTTCAAATACATCTATTACAATCAAATGGGAACAGAATCTATGATATTCTTATTACTATTTTCAAATACATCTATTACAATGAAATGTGAACAGAATCTATGATATTCTTATTACTATTTTCAAATACATCTATTACAATGAAATGTGAACAGAATCTATGATATTCTTATTACTATTTTCAAATACATCTATTACAATGAAATGTGAACAGAATCTATGATATTCTTATTACTATTTTCAAATACATCTATTACAATCAAATGGGAACAGAATCTATGATATTCTTATTACTATTTTCAAATACATCTATTACAATCAAATGGGAACAGAATCTATGATATTCTTATTACTATTTTCAAATACATCTATTACAATGAAATGTGAACAGAATCTATGATATTCTTATTACTATTTTCAAATACATCTATTACAATCAAATGGGAACAGAATCTATGATATTCTTATTACTATTTTCAAATACATCTATTACAATCAAATGGGAACAGAATCTATGATATTCTTATTACTATTTTCAAATACATCTATTACAATGAAATGTGAACAGAATCTATGGTATTTTTATTACTATTTTCAAATACATCTATTACAATCAAATGGGAACAGAATCTATGATATTCTTATTACTATTTTCAAATACATCTATTACAATGAAATGGAAACAGAATCTATGGTAATAATAGGAAAAAAATTTCTTAGTTTGTCCTCCAAAGATGGCCAAATAGTCTGATGTTGAGCTACCATATCTGGAATGCGTATTCATTTTACACAGAGGAAAGATTTTAATGTTGAAAAGCCTTCTGATGTGGATGTAGAGAAGTTATTGTAAGGTTTTTCAAACAATCTATGTCAATAATTTGGAGGTGCCCGTGGTGTAATGGTTATCGTCGTAGGAAATGGACACGGCGACACGAGTTCAAACCCTTGACGAGACTGATTGCATTTCACATAGCACTAATACTCTAGGGAAAGGTATAAATCCAATTATTCTTCCTCCAGCTATGGGTAAATAGTAGGGCAGACTGGGTTCTTCAGCCATCGTGAGGCAACTAGTCTAGGAGAAGGAAAACTCTGAATTCAAACCTGTTTAACTCCGCTTTGAAAAAAGTTGACCTAGTGCCATATCCTGCCTGAGCCGAGGGGTTGGTAAATATGATATCAATAATTCGGAAATGATTATTTGGCTGTTCTCTATATATCAAATTTGGTATGCATACTTATCAAACCTGAGAAAAGGTTTCAACAAAAAAAATTTCCTCGAAGGAAAAATATTGCTCTTACATATACATATATATATATATAGATAGATTTGATTGAACATATTTTCTACATATTTTTTTTGTTAATCCTTTCGAATTGCCGTATTGATCTTATGATATTCGGCGGGAATTAGTTGATAAAATTTCCATAATTAGTTATTTCCCAAGTACTTTCCGCCAGACTTTGGGCCATCATCAGGGGAGGATGTATTACAAAAGTGATGTAACTTTTGTTTGTACATTACTACTTTGTAAGAAGAGCGTTTGTACTGTTATATTGTGTAGCGTTTACTTTTCGAATTTGCTTCTATAAATAGCGCCAGTAGCTAAAGAGATTTAACATACAACCCAAACTTAACAGAATTAATTTTAAAACCAGTGCTAATGTATGTAAATGTCTTTAGCTAGTGGGTTAGTTAATGCCAAACCTGTCGATACCGTCAAACCTATAGCTGGGGGATAAAGGGGTCCATATCTTTCCAAAGGGTATTAGTCAGAAAATAAATGTAATAGTACGGCTGGGGCTTGAACTTGCTTACTTCAGGGCCGCAGTCCTGGACTTTAACCGATATGGCACAGTGACTTCCCACAACAATATAATTGAATGAGTGATTGATTTTAATGGCACGTGAAACCGTCGCGGGTGACTTTATACTTAGGGGCTTGGGAATCACTTTCATTTTACAGTAATATTCATATTTTTTGTTTTGTTGCTCCTTAAGAGTTTTTCTTTTGCCCACTATTCGATCGAATACGAATAATTTTTAAACAGATCTATTTGACCCATAGATGAGAACCTCACAAGTATTACCTCTCCGGGTCAGAGAGATCCTTGAAGTAAGAGATCTTCTCTCCCCATATCTCCAAAACTGGAGTCTCAGCATCAGATGCATTTTATTTTTTATATCCAAGACACCCTAATTTTTTTTGGCGGGGGTCTTACTTTACATCAGCATATTGTAAACCCACAGACAGAGTGGATTCCTAACTATAAGTATAAATTCACTTTACGGGCCATTGCCCTTATGAATAAAGTGTTCGCCAATAGATCAGGGAACCGGGGTTCAAATCCAGGTCGAGTAATACCAAAGACTCTCAAAATGGTACTTGATGTCGCCTTGTTTAACACTCAACATTATAAGGTAAGAATCAAGGGTAAAGTTTAGCAATACAGGGTAAGGAATAGCGCCCCCTACTCCTCGGTGTAGTAGCTATTAAAAAAGGAGCCTTCAGGTCACTCTCGACTAAGATCACCAACTTTACTTACTTACTTATCCTTAATTGTTGTATGAGAAAATTTAAATAGTTTTTGTGTTAAACTTAATAGATAATGATATTTAAAATTGTGTACTAAATAAAGTTAATAGAATAAGGAATGCTTTTCTTGTTTGTTAGAAATGCACACACACACACGCACACACACACACACACACATATATATATATATATATATATATATATATATATATATATATATATATATATATAATGTGTATTTACGCAGGAGATTCTGTAGTAGGTATATTTTTGAAAATAAGACAAGGATTTGGTATTTAGGTTTTTATTTGTCTTTTCGTTTTGGCGAGCGACTTGAGACAATTGCAATTGAAAGCAGTTTAAGAACTATTTAAATTTCCTGTTGGTCCAGTCCAAGTACTGGTACTTTCGACCATCATTGGTCATTGTCGAGGATGTGGATACTCTCTCTCTCTCTCTCTCTATATATATATATATATATAAATATATATATATATATATATATATATATAAAACGATTCGAAATTTTCCATTCGAGTGATCGACGTAAACGATGTGCGGCCACAGTTTTCAAAGGAGACCGATACTGAATTGTTTGAAATGGAACTGTTTTTGACATTAAAACTGTACTTACGTTAAACTGAATTTTTAAAAAATAGAACTGTTTTGACATTTAACTGTGTGCAAACAAAATCTATATTTATACTAAACTGAATTGGTTGAATTAGAACTGTTTGACTAAACTGAATAACTTGTAATTGAAATGTTTTTGACGATTAAACTGTACTCATGCTAAACTGGATTGTTTAAAATAGAACTAATTAATTATATAAAATGGATTTGGCATTAAATAACCTACAAAGGTTGATATGCCATAAGAAAAAAACACAACCAACGGATACGAGACACTTCGTACCGACTGAGTGGAAAAGGGTTGGATAAGCCATGTGATTCCTATTGAGGTTGGTTTTCGTGGTTTTCTAGGACACTCAGTCTTTTTGTTTCTTTAAAAAATAGGAATCACTAGCTGCAGTTTGAAAGTTGCCTCAAATCGTCTTCAGACCACGGCACAATTTGCATCAAGTTGGATTTGGTTGAAAGCAAAAAGTTTTCAGCATGAATGAAATGCATGCCGAATCACAATTCCCGCGTGATTATGTAACATCAAGAAACGGTTACTGTAAATACGTAATGTCATGAACGGCCGAAAGTAAACACGTTTTTAAAAATCACAAACTGCAGACTAAAAATGAAGATGAACATCCAATGTAATCTCTGCTCTTAATTGATATATATATATATATATATATATATATATATATATATATATAATTCTTTTAAATTCTGTTTGGTAGCGCCAGAAGTGGCAGTACCGCTTTGAGTAACCGAAACTTTGTTATCACCCCTGGTTGGCGGCTGATGAGGGCAGGGTATCGCACGCGCTTTCACACGTTGTATAATAAAAAAAATATATATGAAAGTATGGTGGCACTATATCATAAACCATTAAAAACCTTACAAACATCACAAAACGGCCCCACGACGAAACCACCTCTCATGCAAGTATATACTCCATCCTTTGCAAAGATTGCAACAAACATTACATCGGCGAAACCCAACACAATCTAGAGAAAGTAATTTACAAGCACAAACGATCAATTAAAACAAATGACGATCGAAAAACCCTTTTCTCCCACACATTAGAGCATAAACACACATTCAATTTTTCCCAGGCCACCCTAATCAAACCCATCCACTGCAAAAAATCCCGAAGACTACTAGAATCTGCGGTCATTTCCAAAACAAACCATATAAAACAACGTCCAGGTTTTTACCAAATCTCACCTCACCTGGCGAACATCATACGGAACGAAAACAGAGTCAAAATAGAAAAAGGATGGTTAAAAAAACAACAAAAATAAACTTTTTTCACTCTGTGCCACCATACTTTTGAGAATCCTTACCTTTTGCTTTTCCTAACCATTTGCTTTTTGGCCCTTCCTCACCCAAACTACAACCTAGGCACCACAATAAAGACAAATTTCTGTAACATCACATTATAGTCAATATATATATATATACTTCCATTAAGAAAAAACACAAACCGGTCACATTATTGCTCTGTAATGTCTGTTACATTGAGCTCTTTACCAGGAAAATTAAAATGTTCACTCTTGAATAGTTTTCTTGTCCTGATGGAATCACTCTCAACTCCGGTTTAAATGGACCAAATAGCACACACACACACACACACACACACACACACATATATATATATATATATATATATATAGAGAGAGAGAGAGAGAGAACAGAAGTTTCGGTCTATATTGATTTTTTTTTCGAAACTTAAAAAATGAACAAAGAAACAAATTGATATTTTCTGTTTGCAGGTAATCATATAATGATTTAAATAAAAATGAATATAAAATATTTATAATTTTAATTAAAGCTAATTTATATTTTCTTTTCATCAAAGAATCCACCTTGTGCATTTATTACTGTAGAGCAAATTCTTAACACCCTTTCTTACAACTTATAAAAGTATTTTCTTCAAAGAGATTCCCAAACCCTTGTGTGCGACATACGGAACCATTTGACAGCTGTTTGGACCTTATTTAAGTCTCATCAGCTGTGTATATGTTGATCTCCCCCACTTTCTGTATGTTGAAAACAAGTGTTTGCCGTATTTTCTGGTCAGGGTAATTCAATTTATAATATAATTCCACAACTTAAAAAAATAAAAAGAAAAGAAAATGTACATTGATTCCCAAACAGTGTATAAATGCGTTAATAACTCTTTTATATTCTTAGCCATTTCACTTTGAATTTTACTATATGAGAAATTAACCTTTTATCATGTACTTTGAGATACAATTCAGAGCGGTCCCAAACTTTTGGCCGGTAGTGTACATATATATGATAATTAATACCGAAGATCACTGATTATTTTACACTATCTTTTTTTTTTTAATCTTTTTCAGATCCACAGATTTCCCGCTCTGACTTTTGATCAGGAAGCCTACCTTTCTGCCCTGCGTGTCGCCAGAAGGCATGTTGAGTCAGGTGTGCATGCTTTTAACAATGGCTGCTCTGAGCCAGTGCCTCGGTGAGGACCTTACGTATCGCGTGCAGGAAGGCAAGAGTCCTGGCACGTACCTGGGGGACATTGCCATCGACTCACATCTAATGGACAGCGTCCCTCAGCAACACCATAATCTCATCCGATTCAACCAGATACAGCAAAGTGATACTTCACAACTGTTTCAGATCTCCAAGAAAACTGGCAAACTCTACACCGCTCAAACTTTGGACGCCGAGACTCTGTGTAGGCACAACAAAGAATGCTTTCGATATGTCAAGGTGGCTGTCCGACGACTGGAAACGTTTATGAGGATTATGAAAATTAAAGTGATTATCGAAGACGTCAACGACCACCAACCCGAGTTTCCAGAACAGCAGATCAATATTGAGTTTTCTGAGGGTGATCGAAAAGGAATGAAAAAGTATATTCCGAACGCCTACGATAAGGACGTGGGGGAACTGAACTCTCAGATTAACTACCAACTGAAAAAAAAAGTAAACGAACCCTTCACACTGTCCGTATCTAAAAGCGTTGATGGAACATCCAAACTTGGAATCAATTTGGACGATAGTCTTGATAGAGAGGTCAAAGATTCCTATATGGTCCAAGTGATTGCCACTGACGAAGGATCGCCTCCGAAGCAAAGCATCTTGGACGTACATATTGCTATAACTGATGTGAATGACAATTTTCCAGTTTTTTCGCAAAATGTCTACAACGTTTCTATTAGGAATGAAGATTATGATGGCCTCTCGCCAATCGCTATATTGTCAGCCAAAGATCTAGATTCCGGAAAAAATGGCAAAATTTCTTACGGTTTTAACTCTAAAACGTCGACCACTGCTAAAACCTACTTTAAAATACACGAAGTCACCGGAGGAATCTTTTTACAGAAGAAGTTGCCCCTCGGACCGGAAGTGACGTATGAATTGTACGTAAAGGCCACGGACGAGGGCGAGCCTCCTTTAAGTTCAATTGCAATGGTCTTGATCAATGTGATCAACCAACAGAACAACGCTCCAAGAATCGATGTCAATTTCGTCTCTGCCTCGACGGACAACACAGCGAAGATATCTGAAGACGTAGAAGTGGGTAGTTTTATTGCCTACGTCATGGTCACCGACAATGATGCCGGCCTTAACGGAGAAGTAAGCTGTGACCTCCATCATGACAAATTCCAGCTCCAAAGTCTCGGAAAGAAGGAATACAAAGTCATCGTAAAGAACTCGGTCGACCGGGAAACGGAAGATCACCACAAAATCACGATCAACTGCCAAGATAGTGGTTCCCCTCCTTTGCACAGTGAGAGTAAATTTTCCATTCGAGTGATCGACGTAAACGATGTGCGGCCACAGTTTTCAAAGGAGACCTATAGGTTTCAGGTGTATGAGAATCAGAAGTCAAAGATCGTTGTTGGTAGTGTGAATGCCACTGATCCGGATCTAGGACTCGGCGGCAAACTGACCTATTCGCTCCAGCCGAGCAGCAAAGTTTTCCTCCCATTCCAAATCTCTGAAAACGGACTAATAACCGCAGTAATGTCGCTAGATCACGAATTCCAAGATATGTACCGGTTCCATGTTTTTGTTAAGGATAGCGGCGAACCACCGCTTAATAATTCAGTGAGCATTGTTATCGAGGTGCGGGATGAAAACGACAACGCCCCTTTTTTCACATTTCCTAACATTAACCCTTTCACGATGGGCCTCGTTTATTACCGTCGTCGCACCAAAAACATAACTGTCCTGAAGGCGACGGACAGCGACAGCCGGGAGAACGCGTTTCTCAAGTACGAAATCACCTCAGGCAATGACAAACAGTTATTTGCCATCAACCATTACACAGGCCTTTTAACTTTCAATCGGGTCGCCATGGCTGAAGATGCCGGTTCTTATGACCTCGAATTTGTGGTCAAGGACAGTGGCAACCCTGTTCTGTCGGCCACGACAGCCATTACTCTAAAACTGACCGTTAGTAACAAAACCACAGAAAAAATAAACCCAGTAGACATACAGTCCGACGATAAAATCCACTTTCATTTGCTGATAGTGATTGTCCTTGTGGCAGTGTTGGTATCGGTACCAGTCACGGCCGCAATATCGGTGTGTTACATTCGATGTAACGGCAGGCGGAGCACGCAGCACATTTGCGAAGAAAACCCCTGTGACAAGTGCGAATGCGAGCAGCGGAACTCAATGTGTTCTTCTTATCAAACCACCTATTTGCCCAACGCCCCTATAGCCCTGACGTCAGACCCGTCCCTGCCTAACAGCACTCTCCAGAACCGGTCTCGAAGAGGAGGGCACAATTCTGGAGACGATCTTTGCGGAGATCACCATAACGATTCACATCAAGGGACACAGCTTCAGACGGCGGCTAGGGACGTCATTTACGAGGTAGGTGCCCGGATGTGCTTGACTCGGTCTTCTCTGTCGTCTTCTTAACACCCCCAGACCCGGCCCCTTTGCCAATTTGCTCAGTTTCATGCCTACCTCCGCCTTCACCCGCCTTGACAAGTCCCTTTCCCCCTTTCTTCCTTCATTTCCAGAATATTCTTGCCTCGCTCTCTCTCTCTCTCTCTCTCTGTCTCAGTCTCTCTGTCTCTCTCTCAATCTATCTATCTATCTATCTATCATCTCTTTCTCTCCTCCCCCTCCCTCCCCCTCTCTGCACCATATTAACAATTTAATCATTCCAGAGATTATTTGAATAGGTGAGAAAGAAAAATGAAGAATTTTTGGATTGGAGACATTTTAACTTAATAAGAAATATCTTTTTTTTTTTATTATTATTATCATTATTTGTGAGCGACAAAGAAGAATGGGAGGAAAAAGAGAGAAGGATGAAGAAAAATGAAAACATTTCTTGATTTAAAAAAAAAATTCTAATAAGCAAGAGAAAGGAAGAAAATATAAACAAAAAGACTGTTTTTTTATTTTTAATTCTCTTGTCCACCAGGCTTAACATGTGCTGTCATTTCACGAATGGAATCACTTTCAACCATTTATCTTTCATCGTTTTCTATTTTATTTTATTTTATCTTCTTTATGGAATCAAAACTCCATTGCAAGTATCTTATTGCCAGTGGAAGGAACTTGCAATTATATCTAGTGTTTTCTTTTTCACTCCTATTTATTTATTTTTATTTTTCAAGAAAGGATTTCAGATCTCTTTTTTCTTTCTCTTTTCCCCTGACTTGACTCTTGTTAAAAATACAGCAAAACTTTCTTTTTACTTAATAATGGACGCGTCACAGCTTGCGCCAAATAACAATACATTAAAGTCTAACATTTGCATAGAGACTAAAAACTGCAAGAGGTGACGGAAGAGACTTTGAAAAAATATATAAATAAATGAATAAATAAAAAATGCGACAAAAAAGAAAAAAAAAAAACGAAAGAAGAGAAGTTCGAAAATGAGTAAAGAAAAAAAAAAAGAATCAAATATTAAAACAGACAGATGTAATATAACAAGACAAACAACAGTTTGAACATTTTGGTAATTCATATATATATATATATATATATATATATATATATATATATATATATATATGTACGTATGTGTGAGTGTGTTTAAACCCAATAAGAACTGAGAGTTCCGACAGTTTTTGTTGCTTGTCCAGAATAACCCAACCATAAAAATGCTCGTTATTCCAGTGGCAATGTACAAAAAGAATATATATATATATATATATATATATATATATATATATATATATATATATATGTTGAAATGATAGATTGTAGTGAATGTGACAGTATGATATAAATATGTAGAAAGTTGGATGAATCGAACACCTAACTCCAAACCAGACACAATATTTCGTTCGTTTTATTCCATCGAACTTCTTCAGATAGAGACAGTTTTCTAATTTTTTCTCTTTAAATGCAATTTAGGAGAATGATAAGATGGTGAAGAGAGTATAGGCGTGGCAGAAGAAAAGGAGGGTTTAAAAATCGATGGTGGAGAGGGTACCGGTATAGCAGGAAGAAAAGAGGGTTTAAAAGTCAAACATTTGATTTTTAAACCTTTCTTTCTTCCTGCAACACCTATACCCTCTCCACCATCTTATCATTGTCCTCAATTGCTTTTAAAGAGAAAAAACTCAGAAAACAGTCTCTGTCTGAAGAAGTTCGAGGGAGTAAAACGATCCAAATATTGCATATGAATTGGAGTTAAGTGTTTGATTTTTTTCTAACTTTCCACATATTTCTATCATATATATATATATATATATATATATATATATATATATATATATATATCAGAATTTAATACTTGATAAGAGTGAATGTCAGTCAGTCGCTTCATTTTGTTTTTACGGAAGTGTGACATTTGAAAATTGCGTTTTCAAATTCAGCCATCGGCTATATTTCTTTTTCTTTCCCTCCCAACCACTTAGAAGATGTCAACTTATGGCGGATGGCGGGATTGGAATTATGGAATTTAACGGGTTATTCTGAACAGGCACCCAGCTTGTTTTTTTGTCTTTTTTAAGATTCGTGATAATAAATTTGTGAGTAAATGTTTGTGTTGGGAATGAAATGACATTATGTGTTTGATTATTAATTGTTTGTGTTTTCAAAACCGTTGTTTATTAGTGCGTGTTTCTCTATTTGTGTGCATACACAATATATATATATATATATATATATATATATATATATATGTGTGTGTGTGTGTGTGTGTGTGTGTGTGTGTGTGTCTTTATTTGCGCATATACTGTTTACCCTACCGAAAGCATATGTGTGTATGTGGAGGTGTGTATATCTGTGGGTATATTCGTTGTGAGTGTGCTTGCTAAGAGTTGGGATATCACAACTGTTTTTCTATTTCGCATGCACACGCACCACAGCTGTGTCCAAATTCATTCTGAAGATATTTTTTTTTTTTTGAAAGACTGCACTGCCACCAAGCAATCCGAAAAAAAAATTCGATTACGGACAAATCATTATTATTATTATTATTATTATTATTATTATTATTATTATTATAATATTTTTATCTTGTCTCATATTCTGAGTATGTACTTCTTTTTCTTTCTTTTTTAAAATTATTTATTTATTTATTTATTTATTGACAACATTAAAAATCTTTTTCAAGTCATGGAGAGCAGATATTAAAAACTCCACCTTTACCAAATTAAATACGAAAAATAATAAGAT